>REGL01000326.1:4005-19677 GCA_004194395.1 Aurelia aurita complex sp. Pacific
TTAATCCACTAAGTTCTTATACGCGGGTTTTTACTGTATACTCGATTTGACTCTACAATACATCCACACAAGCGGTCGATTCAGTTAACATCATTTAAGTCTAGCTAAGTGCAACTCAACCACCATACCAAGTCCATTTTCATAAAGTCTCCTGTCGCTGAATCCCGTTCCTCTATTATTTTGTTTATATGTAGCTTTTCGTAACAGACCCTTTCAGCTATTTTACAAAAGAGCCTGGATCGAGCTTCATTCTTATACATTTCATACGCGACTTTCGATTGAGTGGCGATAGGGCTTCTATCACTATTGCGTAAATTCAAAAATTACATTCGCAAAATATCGTTCGACTCTAATTCTTTTCTGAATAGCTAGGGGTTCTTTTGTATATTTAGTTGTATTTTAGGTTTATGTCCTTCATGTGATTGCCCTGGGGTAGTCATGATCTTTTGCTCCCCTTGGCATCGTTTCTGTAGTATTGTATGGTAGGTAGGTCGTTGGTAATCTTAGGTAATTCGTAAATTATGAATTTTTTTAACATTTAAATTTTAAAAAAGTGCATAGCGATATCTTGAGGAAGTCTTGTAGTAAAATTGTCATTTCATTGGCAGGAGAAAATGGGACCATTCTTCAGGCGAATTGCAACGACAACTTTAAAGATGAACCAAGCAGAATATCTGGAGATAGAAGCCGAGAAATCTATGGAAGACCTGGAAGAATATATACGTGAAAGAGCAGAAAGTATGTCTATTGACATACCAGATACACATGCTATACTACACTCCACCAAAATTAATCAGGCTGTTACGATTCGTTGCCATGACGAATGGGTGCCACCAGGGGTGAGTTACATCCTTCCCTCTCGTCTTAATTTTTAGTGCTCTCACCATAAGAGCCTTTTCTCGCACAGGAATCTTTGCAGATACGCACAAATTTCAGACTGTTTGAAAATTACATTTGGTCTCAGCAGACCAGCATGGATCCACACCACAGTAGTTGAAATGATAGACCATTTTCACGTCACTTGCACTGTTTTACCGGTTGTCCCAAAAAAGTACTCCTGTTTAAAAAATCACCGGAAATAGATTATCAAACCTTTGAAAAAATGCTCTTTTTGATGTGTTTTGTCAAAAACCCAAAAATGTATATAGATTCTAAAATGTTTGCTTTTGATGCAACATGATAGAAAAATAACACGTTGAAAAAAACCTTATTTTGAGCTATACTTTTCAAGCAAAATACTCAGTCTTGCCTTAAATTCTAAATTTTCAGATTTTTCATCATCATCGAAGTCTCCAATGATAGTGTGCATTTCTTTCTGTCATTTATTACCAAACTAGAAGCTTTATATGCACAAAGAAATTGATCTGGCAAGTTTAAATGCTTTTCTGCAGTATGATTCAACACCAGGTAGCCCTAAAAAGAGCTAAATTTGTTAATTTTTTAAAACAATCACAAGATCAGCTATGTCTGGGAAAACAATTTGGTCCTTGATCAACTTGGCAAAAAAAAGAAAATTGAATATTGGTCATGTTATCAAATTTTGGTGATTTTTTCAAACGGGAGTACTTTTTTTGTGACACCCGGTATTTTTGCAACCACTGCACCATGAATCTATAATTTCTGTCTCAGCCAAATTTCACTGTCAGACAGTTTGAAATGGTAGCTCTCACTCTGTTCATTTATTGCTTCAAATTACATTGATCAGCATCAGGAACTATGATCAAACGGCTGTATCTTCTTGATCTGAAAATATAGCCACCAGCCAGCTTCCTTGTCGAAAATCGAAGGCTGCAGACGCGCAGTCAGCCAAACCGACGCGGAAAACAAGCCCCTTTCGTTTCAAATGTCATGTTGCAAGTTGTTATTGTTGCTAACAGCAACGAGCAAGAGTCATGGGTACTGTTCCTCTGTTTCCTTTGTTCACATAGCCACCTGCATTTTTCGCAAAATCTCATCTAAATGGCTGCTTCGATACCGCTGCACTGCAATGACATTCCTAGCCTTACTTGATCAGTTGTCTTCTAAAGCTGTGGGAGACGGTTGTAAGATCCTTTTGTTTTACTTATTATGCGAGATTTCACCTTGTTAACTGTAATGGGAAGTTGCGATATTCCCCATGACCGAACCGAACGATACATGTTAGCCAAAAAACTGAGTCATTGTCTGTCAATAATTCAGGTGCGCTTCATATTGTGATAATAAAGCTCTACAGTCAAAGCGGAAGAAGCGTACCATGTAAATTCGAAGATTATTAGAAAATAGATTTCATGATAGGAGTTAAGGCCACCACAGGTAAAAAAGCATATGAAATCAAGGTAAAGGTAGGACGCCAAGCATCGGTAACTAGCATTAAGTATAGAAAACTTAGGGACTATAAATTATTTAAAAGTAAATTCGAAATTGCAAAATACAATACCTCCTTCCTCTGAAGGTTTTTCTATTAAGACAGCAGGTGCTAAGTTTAGGTGTAGAGATCACAAGTTATTGATAGAAGTAGGTCGGCATAAAAACATAGCTTTGGATAATAGGATATGCATCATATGCAACGCTAGTTGTATTGAGAACAAGGGCCATCTGCTACTCGACTGTGGTGCATACGAAAATTTAAGGTGAAAATACTTGAGTCAGGAAATGAGGCAAATAATCAACGATCTAAAGGACAAAAAATGAAGCATTCAACTGATGAAGACCCATGAAGATGAAGACCCAGGCAACATTTAATCTATTGCAAAATATTTAAAAGAAGCATTTAAAAGCAAAATGGATATTAACTAAAGGAGCATTCGTCTCTCTGTCCATTCGCCCCAAACCTCATTAATTTATTTCTTGTTTCTGTTCGCATTTGTTTTTACCTACTTATAACTTATTTTCGTAGCTTTATCTTCAGTATATTATACTGAAGATAAAGCTTATTAGTAGATTTTGCTTGTAGGGACCATGTACCTCTGGTATAGTGTCATTGATTGAGAAAAAATGGATGGCTATTCGCATATTGCTTCGTTATTTGCTTCCGTTGTATTCGAAGACTGCTTCCGTTGGGCGGAACATAGTGAATTACAATATGAGTTCTATCCCCTGGAAACCGCAACGAATAAGAAGATTCAAGAATTTTTTCACGCAAAAACGAAATCCAATGAAGATACGATTCTACTTTGAATCACAGGTAACGGGGAAAAATTAGTATAAAAGTAACAAGTACCTCAAGTACCTCCATCTTTACTTTAGTGTTTATCAAATTTGCCAATTTTGTCTAGATTAGATTAGGCCAATCACGACAATGTTTGTGATACAAACAGTTCCGGTTTCCATTCTGAAGAAAAAGTCTCACCTAAATCTTTTTCTTTTGAGTGGAAACTGGAACTGTTTGTATCACAAACATTGTCGTGGGTTGGCCTGAGCTAATCTGGACAAAACTGGCAAATTTGGTAAACACTTTAGTAAAGATGGAGGTACTTGTTACTTTTATACTAATTTCTCCCCGTTACCTGTGTTTGAATATTGTAAATATAGGTGGTACGCTTCTTCCACTTTGACTGTAGGCTAGGAGCATATTTCTTTGACAACGGAGCGTGCAGTTCTGCTGGAATTAGTTAGTTACCCCCATAGCCAATCGATATGATAAGCCGTATACTCTCAGAATTACATTGTACTATTTCCTTTGTCCACAGAATATGTACAAAGGTCCCGTACTGTATGTCAAAGCAGAAGATGATGGGTACTGCCAGGACGTACCAGCCATTGGAACCTCTGCTGATTGCTGGAAATCAATCCTCCCTGGAGATTTCAGTGTTGTGAGAGTACTTGGAAATCATCTCTCTATAATGACCGGAAGTAGAGCGACTGATGTTGGAAACCATGTTGCTGTCCATGCTACGCTTAGATACAGATCTATGTTCCCTAATATTGGAAGAACTCCTCAAAATGCATGCCACAAAGATTCCTTAGAAATATTCAAAGGCAGTGGATTGCAAGTGTGTCTTGTTGTAGAACGAGGTGGGTCACAAACACATTTTGAAACTATATGTATCTACCGGGTGTCCGAAAAAAATGTTCCGACGTTTGCTTGAACGCAGAGAGAAAAGTTCTGCATATGGCAATTTCTATTCATTCGATTTACATGTTATACATTTCAACGTACAGTTTGGCATATCGTCGGAAGAAATTAAAATTGTGAAAGTGGAGCTATGAGCTAACATTTCACTTTGACGTCGCTGAGAGACTCACGAAAAAGTCCCAGTTATCGCAACAAAAACAACAGCAATGACAACAACACCAACAACATATTTTTGCTCAAACTGGGACTTATGGAATTTCACATAGATATTGGGAAGAAAAGAAAGAAAGAGGGCAGTTGGACATTTTATTACTGTGATGAAGTTCACAGAAGCTAAATGGCCTTCAAAATGAGGAAATTTTGGCTGAAAATAAAAGGTTTCTTGATTCTTGAAGTGAGGAAGCATTCATCTGGATACGGCTTTTGTTCATTGCTAACATCACTGAAAACTTGAATTTTGAGGCGTTTTATCATGTTAACCCTATCCAGACTGGGGGGGGCTCATTCAGCCCCCCCCCACATACTTAACTGAGCACTGCTCCAAATTGGTTCAACGAACCAGGGAATGGTTTCTTGACTTTCAATTTCTATCCCTTTGAAGTGTGATTTTGTGTGAAATTTTGAGAAAAAAATTTCAGGGGGCTGGGGGGTGGCTGTTTTTTTCAGAGTGGTCGGGGCAAACTTTTAGGTAAGCTATTTATGGGTGTAATTCCAGATCACTCATATTATTTTGATAGTGTCCTTTTTACTTTCTATACTTATAATTTGTAAGGTCTCTTAAATTTTTTACAGGAACAATAGACCAATTATGTGTCACGTGACCTCATCAATGACGTCATCTTTAAGAAAATGGCAAAAATTAGATAGCGGTCTCTCTGCGAGGATATTTCGACCCCAAATGTTTTATATCAGCAATAAATAGATTAAAGCTGATCAACAGGGTTGTTTCCAGCTAAGCTATGTAATTTTGTTTGAATTTTGTGCACCATTGGTCGCAAACGGTATACGATTCCCCGGGGGTATCCTCATATAGTACTACTAACGATCAGTTTTCATGCATATCTTGAGAATCTGTTTTACAGTGAGAATTTTTTGACTTGAAAGCGTCTAGTTTGTCAAGATATTATCAAAATTTCACCAAATTACTATCCTCAACCCCCTATTTCCTCTTTTCTTCTTCCTTCCAACTCATTTGCTTACTACTGGGAAAATGCTGATGTCAGCATTTTTTGCAATAATTAAAACAAAAGTTTCAAAGCAAAAATGAAGTATGCAACGATCACTTATCATTGAAGTAGTTTTCATTGTAATGTATGGAGAAATTCTCTATTATGGCGGCATTTGTAATTTTTCAGAAAAACAAGATTTTTAATCTCTCTGTCCGCCATCTTGGATTTGCGAAAATCAAATTTTTCACTTTATAAGTATATTTTTACCTTCTAACAATGCTTTGATTGGCATAATTTGTTTTCATGAATCAATCTTAGAAAATTATAAAGATTTAAAAAAATGTGTTTTTTTCATTTTTTTCGTGAACACGTGCCAGTTGGTCTTGAATAATTATGACGTCATATCTATTTTTAGAATTCTTTTTGTGAAAAATGATAGATCATAAACACGGCTACCTGCGTGGTGAGTTTCGGCCATTTTGTTGTACTATTTTGCAGCGATAAATGGCTTCATGGGTGGAAAATGAAATAGCAGCCTCCAATTTCATAGCTCTCGTGAAAATCTTGATAATCCTCAGAGAGTTCCACATTTCTGATCTCACAAAAATTACTTTTTGCCTCACACGAATCTACTTATCACTGCAAAATAGTAAGACAAAATGGCCAACCGCTGGTTTCAGTCATCAGGCAAATTTGGTCTTCTGAAGGTCATAGCTCCGTCATTTTTTAACGCATTTTTACCGGAATGGCAAGCAAATTTTATTTGAACATCTGAAGAGCAACATCATATGAAAATTGTTCGAGAATCTTTTGCCGTTTCGTCGCAATCTTCAGGCAAACGGGGAACAATTTTTTTGGGACACCCTGTATAAAAAGTGGACTAAAATGTACGGATACTGTGATGATTAGCTGACATAAAAGAGGTTGAAAATAGAATCCTTAGGATAGAGGATAGAGATGGAAGCGAGAAAACAGCTTACAAATGGGAAACATTACACTGAAGGAGATATTGGCAAAGGGGGGTTAAAGAGAAGCTGTGAGGAGAAAGAGTGAGGATATAACTCAGGGGTGGCAGGCTCCAGGGAGGGCTAGGGGGGCTACATCCCCTCGTCATAAGCATCTTGTGCCCCGTCGGAGGAAATTTTGCGTTCTTGTTGAAGGAAATTTGCCAACATGACGTATGAAAACTTTGTTTTATCAGCCTGTTTATAGCGGCTACTTGACTATGATATAGCTATGCCTGTTCCTTTTGATATAAACTGAAGTAACATGTTTTAAAATAAGTTGCTCTAAAACCCAGGTAGCTAGATCGCTTATTGTGCATTCCAGAAAAGGTTTTTAAGAGCAAACATGAACCTATATCGAAATAAAAGGATAGATCTACACCATCTGCCTCAGGCATCTGTTTTGTTTCAGAAGCCAATGGTGAGGCAGTTTAATTCTGGTATTTTTTGGTATTTTTTAAAAGACACTTACTGCTCAGTCTCTGGACAATATTTGCATAGAATTAACCAAATACCACTGAAGATTGACACTGAATGCTTCAAATTGAATGTGACGTGCACTGCAAAAAAATATCAAAATTTCATGACAATTTGCCACTTGGAAACTAAGAGGAAAGGGATAATTTCCTATGATTTCTGATGTAAGAAACGGAAACTTCCTTTCCTCTTAGTTTCTTCGAAGAAATTGTTAGTTTATACTAAATTTCTTCATCCAGCACCATAGGAAAATTTAAAGATTTTTTTGCAGTGGTGAGAAAAATATCTATGCAACAAAGTTTTTGAGCACTTTTAAAACATAAAAATCGATTCGTCATATTGACATAGCTCCACTCAAGGAAGGTAGTTTGTACATCGCTAAATCTTCTACCGCCTTAGATATACCGGTGAACACAAACTTAATTCTTTTTGTCTTTTTGCAGGCTCTAATGTGTCAACAAGACATGGAATCATCAAGCTATCCCGTTCTTCAATGAAATTGGAATTCAAGAATGAATCAAATCTGAAAAGTGGAGTGACAATCCAACTCACACGTAAGAAATATTAATTACAAGTGACTTTTAAGTAACAATATGCACTCAATATGCACTCGAAATTCGTAATGCTAATCTTACAGCCTTCTCGTATACAGGAGCCGACCTTAGGTTACTCAAGAAAAGGTCAAATAACGGCCAGAGATGTTTTTTGTATTGAGGTGTACAACTGTGGAATAGCCACCCACATGAGCCTCTCAGTCGATTCAGAGCAGGCATCCTCTCTATATAGGTAGTTTTAAGAAAACTAGCTATACAGAGAAATGGTTTGCTTTCTTTTGATAGCAATTTTCGAGTATCGTTGTATATACGTCTTAAATAAACAGGGTTTTCTAGTTCTACCGGGTGAGTCCAATAAAAAGAATCCCTGTTTGAAAGGCTACGGCTCCCAGGNTGTCAACAAGACATGGAATCATCAAGCTATCCCGTTCTTCAATGAAATTGGAATTCAAGAATGAATCAAATCTGAAAAGTGGAGTGACAATCCAACTCACACGTAAGAAATATTAATTACAAGTGACTTTTAAGTAACAATATGCACTCAATATGCACTCGAAATTCGTAATGCTAATCTTACAGCCTTCTCGTATACAGGAGCCGACCTTAGGTTACTCAAGAAAAGGTCAAATAACGGCCAGAGATGTTTTTTGTATTGAGGTGTACAACTGTGGAATAGCCACCCACATGAGCCTCTCAGTCGATTCAGAGCAGGCATCCTCTCTATATAGGTAGTTTTAAGAAAACTAGCTATACAGAGAAATGGTTTGCTTTCTTTTGATAGCAATTTTCGAGTATCGTTGTATATACGTCTTAAATAAACAGGGTTTTCTAGTTCTACCGGGTGAGTCCAATAAAAAGAATCCCTGTTTGAAAGGCTACGGCTCCCAGGATATCAAGACGATGATATCTGCAAGTGTATAGTTTAATGGTGTACATGTTTCAATCCATTTTGAAATTTACCAGACTGAAATCGGCCTCTCCGTTTTCAAATCATGAGGGATTTTTCGAGAAAGCCTCTTCAAGAAGCCTTTTCTGCACGCTTTATCGCATGCTATCCTTTTGGGAGGATGAACAAGTCTTCCCCATGGTATCAATAACCTATTTAGGAGCATCCCATTCTCCAAAAAGAATAAAATACATGAATACATGCGAGTGTCATCAGTTTTAGGAAGGAAAACCAAGGAAAATTTGCGCCTCGTTTTTTACTTGTTTTTGAAAGAGCGGGCTTTCTGCAGAAGATCTCCCATATCCACGAGAAGGAATAGGCCAAATAGCTGATAAAAGTCGGGTACATTACCGAACCTAATTGAACATATTGGCAATAAAACAAAACAGTTTTCAATTTTATTGCTTTGATAATTCAGGGAGCAGTGACCTTCCAAATGAGGATCTTCTTTTTTACTCAACCGGTATTTGATTAACAGCTTTTTAATTTACTTTTTTAGATTGTAATCAAAAACCAGCTTATGCTGAAAGGGAACCTTCCTTAAAACATTCAATATGAAAATATGAAATACAATCAAGCCTATATTGAAAGCATAATATTAGACCCATCACACAAAATATGCAAATATGCTGATGTTACTACTGTCTATGTCTGCAATTGTAATCATTCAGAATAACTGCATGAAGCTTGATGATTTTTGGTGCAAAAAGCAATAAAAGTTGGAAATACAACCATCATAGAGAGCACAAGGGAAAATTACTGTGCATCACATTGGTCAAACAATCTTCTTTTAAGACACACGTACAATCGCTATGCAAGAAAGCAGGTGAAAAGCTTCACCCTCTTTCGCATATTTCGCACTTACTAGACACTACTGGACAGCTCAAGCGTACCATCTTGGCTTTTATCCCATTCCAGTTCAACTACTGCCCCTTAGTGTGGATGCTCCTGTGACAGGAAAGAAACTGCTTTCGGACGATCTAAATTCGCTTAGTGTATAAAACGAATTCAGTTTCTAGAAATATCGACAATTGTTTGAAACTGTAGAACCTTCAAGGTGCAAAGTTGACTACAGGGTTTCTGAGAATCTATGCTCTTTTGTAAGTTCCTTCAATACACCAGAGTGACTAAGAAATGGCATCAACTGTCTCGATTTAGAAGTGCTATAATTGTTTTAAAATGCTTTTTTAAATCCAAATTAAATGGCGTGGTAGTTACCAAAGGATTTCCGGGGGTCCCCTAACTCCCGGTGTGGCTCCTCATTCTTGAACTTTGGTCCGGATCTTACAAACGCGCAGGTGACCCATTTCATTTGTTTGCTATTGAAGGATGCTTGTACATTTGAACGATTTTATCACATGCTTTGCGTTTTAGGTGTCGTGCACATCAGCAAGGAAAATTCATTATCAAAGAACGAAGGAGCCCGAAAATCTGAAGTAACTTCTGGGATGCATGCTGGAATTTCTCTGCAAATGAGAAGAGCCAATCGGAAGTTCAAAATCATTTGCTGTCAAAGACAAGACTACCGAAAGCTCGTGAGTCTTCTGGAAGCAATTTATCGTCTGAAATTTCCATTCTAAATTGAACGCGTGATTTTATATAAACTTGGAGCAATGCATTCACTATTAAATTAAACTTAGCAAATGTCATTTTTATAACTTCTTGGCTTCGAACATAGTGCAAAATGCACATAACATTGGGCCCAATCATCACATTAATTATTTTTCTTTATAAGACTTTTAGCATATATCTATATTACAGCATTTTGCAGGATGTGTAGCCCCCCATTTATGTAGCCCCCCATTAATAAAAGTGGTCAATTCAATGATCGATAAAATGATGATTGATGAGATAACTCCGCTTTAGGGTGCCGTTTAAATCATACCAGATTGGTATCGTCTTGTTTCGAAGAGCAGTTGACTTCTATTGCCTAAGGCTACTGCTGACTTCATACCAGCTGAAGGGGNTTGGGCCCAATCATCACATTAATTATTTTTCTTTATAAGACTTTTAGCATATATCTATATTACAGCATTTTGCAGGATGTGTAGCCCCCCATTTATGTAGCCCCCCATTAATAAAAGTGGTCAATTCAATGATCGATAAAATGATGATTGATGAGATAACTCCGCTTTAGGGTGCCGTTTAAATCATACCAGATTGGTATCGTCTTGTTTCGAAGAGCAGTTGACTTCTATTGCCTAAGGCTACTGCTGACTTCATACCAGCTAAAGGGGCTCCGTCTCCAAACTGTAAAAAGATCTGTAATCACCAGAGTTTCAGGCACGTCTTCACAGTCGTCTGCAGTTTGTTCGGTGGCTTCGTACCCAAGCCACCAATAATTGATCTTTAAAAATTCACTTATTTCCGAGCAATCGTAAAAGATACGAATGTTTGATTTGTTCCTCTGTGAAGTACAAAGATTTATCTTCAAAATAACGTTTTCATAACAAAACCGATAAAAATCTGTGTGATATTGCCCGTCAAAACTGTCAAAAACTGCAAAATCACCGTTTCGACCAGAATTTGGTGATGTAACCCTTAACTATCCAATTCAATAAGCGATACTCAGACATATGGAATGAGGCTACTGCGTAGCGTCTTGATTTCCTTTTACACTTAGGCCTTCTTTTTACATAATGACGAAGCAATCAAATATTTTTTCATAATATTTCAGTATTTCTATTGTCTTTTACTGTTCTCTAAAGAAATATGGTTATCATATATCAGATACAAAATACATGAAAGTAATTAAAACAAGTTGAAAAATGACAATGAAATCTGTTCAAAATGAAACGTTAAGAATGAAATTTGAAATGAAATTGTTCCCGAAGAAAAGCACCCTTATATCATCTTGGAACCATACCGAAGTGATTCTTACATATCTTGCAAAGTGCAGTGATTTCATTCTGATTTGTAGGGCGTTTTGCATCAAATAAGTCTTGCGTAATGTAAACAAATAATGATTTTAATAAGTACATTTTGGTGATCGTTAAAATGTTTAGAATCTCATTGAATGGATGAAGCACTTGGCAGTCAGTAAGTTTTGAGTAATTGTATAAACCGGTATTTTTGTAACATATTATAATCCATAGATTATCCTAGAATTGCACATGGTGTTTAAAATGTATCTTTTTGATTTTGTATCTATCTATATTGTATTTTGCGATACCCTTGCTCAAGCATTCATCATATTGGTATATATCATATTGGTATATATTCGAGAATTTAAACACATTGATATGATAGTCGTATTTTCTCCCATATTGACTTTTTTCTACTTAGGCTNATGAAGCACTTGGCAGTCAGTAAGTTTTGAGTAATTGTATAAACCGGTATTTTTGTAACATATTATAATCCATAGATTATCCTAGAATTGCACATGGTGTTTAAAATGTATCTTTTTGATTTTGTATCTATCTATATTGTATTTTGCGATACCCTTGCTCAAGCATTCATCATATTGGTATATATCATATTGGTATATATTCGAGAATTTAAACACATTGATATGATAGTCGTATTTTCTCCCATATTGACTTTTTTCTACTTAGGCTACTGAAGCAAGGTTTCTGGAATCGTCCTAGCCAATTAAGGTTACTGTTTCCCTTCAGTGACCACTCACGGTGTTTTCTCTCTTTATTATCACGCCCGCGACATAAAACGTATAAACTATACATCATTCGATTCGTCATTAAATAGGGATTAACCCATGCGGCTACGGAGAACAATTCAAAGGAGACAATTCAGTGGCGGTCTAGGGGTCGTATCTGAAATAACATAAGAAAGTGCAACTTGATACATAAGACATACTAGTAAGAACTGTGATGTGTAGTTGTGAGTAGTTTTGTGCTATCTCCTCCACCGCAGTGCGAGGTAGTATTTCTCCTCTGCCGCAGCAAGAGGTAGTAGCAGTCATTCTCCTCCACCGCAGTGCGAGGTAGTATTTCTCCTCCGCAGTCGGCGAGAGGTAGTAGCAGTCATACTCCTCCACCGCAGTGCACGGTAGTATATCTCCTCCGCATTCGGCGAGAGGTAGTAGCAGTCATACTCCTCCACCGCAGTGCGAGGTAGTATCTCTCCTCCGCCGTCGGCGAGAGGTAGTAACAGTATTTGGTGTGGTCCTTGTAGTAGTTGTCTTAAAACTACAATAAACTACCTACATCGGTAACTAAAACGACTTGTTACTACGGGGAGGCTAGTTGAGGGGGGCATGTTAAATCCCTACATCTTAAGGTGGAAACAAGTATAGTTAACCTGGCCACCCATTGTGTGGCCCAAATCGCTAAAGTACAGCCAAATTTGTGCTCCCTAGACCCTACCACTGCCGAAAGAAGGTCAGATTCTGTTTTGCATTTTCTTGTTTTTGTTTTTTGTTTGTTTTTGTTTTAGAATGGAGACCAGACCGTGGATTCTGGGACCGATGTTTTTGCTAGGATGCTAGGAATGCTATTTAATACGTTATTAGGTGTTCTAATGTACCTTTCGACGCAGTTACTGGACCAACGTCCCAGGACTTTTATCAACCAATCCGGGATGTGAGCAGCTGCCGCCGTTGTGGCTGCGCCGATTCTAAAGCTGTGTGATGAGATACTTTTGTTGGTACCACCTGGAGAAAAGCATTGTTGCAAAATACTGGAGATCGTTGATCTGGTGAGGTACGTGCCATCGGTGAAGGTAAATAGTGGTTCGTCCTTAGATGTACAATTCAGGGGCGGATCCAGACAGTCGCCACAGTCGCACGGGCGACGGTCAACTTTGCAAAGCGCAATCTTTTTCAGTTAAATATCTGATAATTTATGACGTGTCATCAGCAAAGGAAAAGTCAGGTATTAACATCCAAAAACTTATACTGAATTTCTTTGTTCAGTCCTAAAATACTGATCTTTCGTATCATTATTTCTTTTCATAATTCAGATTGAAGCGAGTACTACCATTCATCTCTGTTCATGTCACCTATCACCTTTGGAGAGTCCCTCTTTCATTTGCCTCGTTCTGGTGCCTCTGGTTTGAATGCTTTCTATATTTGGAAGCCCTTTCTTTACAAAACAATCGCAAGTTTTACGCATACATTAGAGAACAAGCGTGCGACTGTACGCATAACTTAAAACATGTTTTGANCTCGCAGATTGCAACTCTTACGTCATGCTCTTCGATATTCTGTTATGTCCGATAGACAGAGCTATCAGATTTCACGTCAGGCATGCGATTTCCACGAATGAAAACTGCACTTCGTCGAGCAGCGTGCAGACTGCAGAGGACAAGCACTGCAAGGTGCTAAATAATTAAGCTCCATTAGAATAGGTTTAATTTTTTACAAAATCTTTCTGATTCTGTCTGTGTCACAGAGAAGATCATGAATCTTTTTCAGATCCTGTTTCAAACTGAATAGGACCATTGCTAGGGCGATGCTAGGCAATCAGATGCCGCTGGAGCTGGAAAGTAGCGTTTTGAGGCTTTTCATGTGATTTTGGCGCAGCAAACATGGAAAACCTTTTCAGCATATTCGCTGAAAAAACATATTAGATGATTTTTTTGCAAGACTCTTACAAAAAAAAGCTAAATACCTGTCCCACATTGCTCAGCAATGTTTTCCATTCCATTACATATTACCATGATATTACAGATTATTCTACCTACAAACAATTTTGATACAATGAGGAGCAAAAGACTATGACTACCCCATGGCCTTTTCAAAAAAAACGTTAAACTACGTCCCCAAAAACTGTGCCCTGTTTCCTGCAGATCGTAACAAAATGGCCAAAGATTCTCCCCAGACTTTTATATGATGTTGCTCTTCAGATGTTCAAATAAAATTTGCTGCCATCCCCGTAAAAATCCGTTGAACATTGATGGGTCGGCCATTTGTCTTGTTTATTTGCAGCGAGAAATAGCTTCAAGTGAGGTAAGGAGTGGTTTTTAAGAGATCAGAGCTTTCGGAACTGTCGGAACTGTCGGAACTTTCACGAGAGCTTTGACATTGGAGGCCCAGGGGGGGGGGGATACTCTGGTATATTTAGGATAAGGATGCCCATGTTACTCTCTTGAGTTTAAGATTTGGACAAGGGTTATTTTTTTGGGTCAATGATTTGTACAGTTATTTTTTGGGTTCATGAAATTCTGGCTTACTTTTTTGGGTCTCAAATATGAGAAAAATAAGAAAATTGAGAGAAACATAATTTACAAACGAAATACAATACGGAGAAATCTAATTAGTTGGGGCACTTTTTATAGATTTAATTGACTGATTTCATAACTTTTGGATATGTAGGATTAGAAACATTAATTTTTTGGTCTATTTTAAGACTAAAAATTATTTTTTGGATTGATACGTCGTACCCCAGCCTGAGCACCTCTATCCTAAATATACCTGAGTACCCCATGCCCCCTGGGATGATTGGAGGCTGCTGTTTCATTTCATCTATGAAGCTATTAATCGCTGTAAAATAGTAAGACAAAATGGCCGACCGCTGGTTTCCTGATTTGGTCTCCTGAAGGTCATGAGCTCCATAATGTTTTTGGGACACCCTGTACAATACATAAATGCTACACAATATAGAAAAAACGATACATACTACTCCCATACTACTGTACTGGAAGGTGTCTAAAATTAGGTGTCAGGTTAGCGCTGTGATAACTAAAAACATGTTGCAAGCCTCGAAGCTGCAAACTCCTCTACTGAATGATTGATTTCGGGGGAAAGGGGCACTCAGACTTAATTCGTAGTTGCTTTGCCGTAGTTGGAAGTCGATTACATCATGTCCTTTCCAGCTATGGCAGCCACAGAATATTTATATTTCGTTGGAGCTAGTTTTTTCATTTGTGATAAAAAAAAATTTTTCTGTGTTAAATTGCCAATGATATTATGAAACTCGCCAAACAGGTACGTTTTCTTAATTTGCTTGTCAAAATCTATTTTATCACCATCTCTAAGTTTGTGCCAATGGCCATAGGCGTAGGAGATAGAGGGGACGACGTTTGAAAAATTGCAAGAATCGGCCATAATCGGGCAGAAATCCGCCTTAAGTCGGGCAAAGTTTTGTAAACAATGGATTTTTTGTTGGGCAGCCCCCCCCCAAATTTTATGTTCCCCTACGCTCATGCCAAAGGCTGTCACAATTTTACAATTTTAATGTGTCATTCCTAAACAATCCCCACAGTAGTAACCGGTGAACCAGTAATCTTTCACCAAATTGGTATATTTTGAATATGACTTGAAATTTCCACCAACTTTTGCAGGCTGATATGCCTGATATGTTCCTCGGCTCCCAGACTACACTCCGTTTAATACTTTTTCTCCTTCAGATTTGAATTCTCGTCGCATTTTATTTTGTTGGAAGCGCGCTTGATGACTTTCTTGAAAATGAAAAAAAGAGCGAAGCTTTGCATACCTATTGTCTTCTTCCTACCCACTATTAGTCAACAGCAAATACGGGGCTACCCCTAAAAAAATAGGAAATTTCGAATA
>REGL01000326.1:28625-121177 GCA_004194395.1 Aurelia aurita complex sp. Pacific
ATGTTCAAAGGCTATTGTTGTGTGCGTATCATCAGCATACATGCTCGCCGAAGAAAACTATAAACATTCTTCAAAGTCATTTTAAGGTATATGATGAAGAGAAGAGGGCCTAGGCAGGAACCCTGGGGACTGCCACAGGTTACCCCCCGGGGGAGGTACTTGGGTTACGAAAATACGGGGACGTGCCGCTTGAAACTCTGAAAGGGCATCCTGTCCCGGAGAAAAATTCCCAAAAATGATACCCTGTCCCGAAAATTAAAAAAAGATACCCTGTTCTTGACTTTTTTCATGCAAAATTGTACGCTGCCCTGGGAATTTGATAGAAATTTGATAGAAATCTATCAAAAAAGCAGAAATGTTGCCATCCAAACGATTTAAATCACACTCGCAGAGTGCAAATGGCTTAAAACGACATTACATAGTCAATTATAGAAAATATGGATCCTGTCGTGGAGCCGACTACATAAAAGCGATACCCTGTCCCGGAGTAGGAATCCTGAGAATGATACCCTGTTCGGCGGCACGTCCCCATACGGAAAAATATATAAGTACCCCCGACCCCCAGGGGTTACCCCCAAAGACTTAGAACATTCACTAGAACATTCACTATTGATTCTGCAAACTGTTTTCGTTCAGTGAGGTAAGATCGAAACCAGCTAATCACCTTACCCTGCACGCCATACCTAGAAAGTTTTTCGAACAGTATTTTGTGATCCGCCACATCGAAGGCCGTTTTTCGATCCAGAAACATTGTCATATTGCCCTTTTGAGAATCAATGTTATGAAGCCATTTATCAGTACCTTTTACTAAAGATGTGATTGTTGAGTGTTGAGTGTAGCTTACGAAACGAATGCTGATTCTTTTTTAGCAACTGTTTCTCTTTGAAATAATCAACTAGCTGATCATGAGCAATTTTTTCCAGAATCCTTGCAAATATGGAAAGAACGGATATGGGCCTGTAATTATTCATGTCATCCCTTGCACCTGACTTAAAAATTGGGGTCACGTCACCCTAGCAACTTTCCAGATATCTGGAAAAACTCCCACGCCCACGGTCAGCGACGAGTTATAGATTAGAGAAAGCGAGAGAGCGATTAATTTGGATGCATCTTTAACTAATCCGACAGGAATTCTATCTGGCCCACTGGGCTTTGCCGTTTTTCAGCTCTGTTAGAAGTGCTCTTAAGATGTACCGGGTGTCCCAAAAATATGTATACAGATTTGGTGGACTCCAGTGATGTAAATTTAGCTTTAATCAATTGCGAACCACTCTCAAAATGTTCCTCGATAGTTAACTTGAACATAGATACCTCGTTTGTTGGTATTGGTGCTTTGAGAGCAGAAATATCAATCTTGAAAGCTCAAATTTGCGTACACTTGCAAACCAGAGCTTTGGCCTTTTGGTCTAAGCAAATTCCTGAAGCACATCAAAATTAAGAACTGAAATTAATGAAAAATTAAGAAACTTCCCAATGGGTGACTGGGGGGTGACTTCCGGAAATACAAGATCAAATATTGTTCAAATTTTATCAAGGCTATCGTTGATTATACGCTGTGCCTTAAGAAATTGCTTAGGCCAAAAGGCGAAAGCTCTGGTTTGCAGGAAGAGGAAAATTTGAGCTTTCAAGATTGATATTTCTGCTCTCAAAGTACCAATATCAACAAACGAGGTATCTATGTTCAAGTTAACTATCAAGGAACATTTTCAGAATGATAAGACATTAATTGAAGCTATATTCAAAGCGCTGGAGTCAACCAAATCCGTATACATTTTTTTTGGGACACCCGGTATTGTATGTCTACTGTCTTGAAATTCAAAATAGTAGAGTTTTTGCCACTTATTTGGGCAAGCGGGTGATCATTCGGTTCGGCTCTGATTTCTTCTGCTAGTTTTGGACCAACTGAGATAAAGTGCTTGTTGACGCATTGGCAATTTTACTGTCATTAGTTAAAGTTTCCTTCGCAGTTTATTCAAGTGACTGTTACCTTATCCCTGCCTAACACTTTATTAATGGTTCGCCACATTTTTTTGGGGCACATCTGGTTCATAGTTTTCTATCTTAATATTGTTGGTGTCTTTGTTTTTATATGGGGGGGGGGGGGGCTCTCTCTCGATTAGTTTACCTACTTAGCTCCTCGTTAATCAATCTATAATATATATGTATCATGTAATGTCCTTTCCTTTTGCTTAGTTTGTAATTTTGTGTTTGATGTTGTTTATTTAGTATTGTATTTATTTGTAACGTAATTTTGCATAATTGTATGTAGTATTGGTTGATGACCAAATGAAACTGAAACTGAGCTGTTGATGAAAGCTTGCGTAAGAAAAGTTCCTCCGTTTCGTACCCTGTTGATTTTTGTGTGGACGTTTGAATGAAATGTATCATTGCGTAGGAGCTCTGGCGTCAAAACAGTTTGAACTTTATTTCAATACTGTAATTGGGCGCATTCAATCTATTTCTATGATTCAATCCTTGCTATGATAAGAGAAGAACAAAGGCGAATCAATATTTTCAAGCTTTTCTCAAATTCTGTGGAAGAGAAACAACACAGTGAATAAGAGTAAAATCTTTGTTCATAAGATAGACCACATCAACGATGCTATTGCCCATGAAGAGACAGGCAAGAAAATCAAGAAAGCAAACAGCAAATCATCTGGATACTTAGGGCCACTAATTTCTGAGATGTTTTTCATTGAAAAATGATAGGAGAGCAAATTCGCCTTGCGATTAAAAGATTAAAAAATAGAGAGTCGCCAGGTCATGATTTCAAATCAGAATTGACAAAACTTGCTTTTGAAACTTTCTTCAAGCCTTTAACATTCTTATACAATATGTCTATTTGTTCAGATTTCCTTCTTTTATTATGGAAAATAGCAAAAGTAATACCAATGTACATAAGAGAAGGTCACAAATGAACTGAAAACTACTGTCCAGTTTCCCTCCTATCGTGCTTTGAAAAATCCCTTGAGCGAATTGTGGCAAGTAGAATAACACTTTTTTAAATATAGTAACGTATCAGGTTGATTTTAGAGAGGGTCACTATACTGTTTATGCAATAATTGAAATAATCAATGAAATATACGATAAACTGTATGATAATAACTATGTAATAGGTGCCTTCCTTCACCTAACAAAAGCTGTTGATATCCCGAAGCTACCCCGTAGCACGAGGAAGAAGATAGAAAATTAATTTAAAATGCGAAAACTCCTTATAACTACTATTTCAAAAGGAAGATTCACAAAAAGTGGGACTTGGTGATTGCTTGACGGATATCAGAACCCATCAGGTATCAGAAATTTGGATGAATTCAGTCAAATCGACCTGTTTCATAGATAAAAAGTCATAGAGTTTACTCAAGAATATTTCTATTCATTTCGTCTGGGAGGCCCTTGTACATTAAAGGATGCGTTAAAAAATCCTCGTTCGAAGGATTACTGTGTCCAAATGGTCGTGCTAATGAAGGGTGTTAATGAAAGGACTCCAGCCAGAAGATCTCGTCGTCGAAAGTGAAAAGACGGACAGAGTCACAACATTTTTTCTGATTTCAACGTAGTATTAAAGCTGCTGGCCATCAAGGGTCAGCATTACACAGTGATCCAGAGCATGTAATAAATTTCAAAAAATGAATTTTCAAAGGCAAGATGACCTTTTGATATTTTGAAATTTTGACAGTTGTACCGAAAATGTCAGTGTAAACAACCATATGAAATTTAGGCCAACTTCAAAAATACATTTCTCCGCACTCGGTGGTCTGATTTTAAAACTGTTTGTTTTATGTTAATCCTCAGCATGTTCTCTATAAAGTCTGTCGTGTATTTTTTGCATTTTCCAAAATTCATATTTTGCAATTTATTCCCTAATTTTCGCATTCTGGATCACTGTGCATTGGGTCCAATCATGTTCACATCGGATGTCAACAATATATGCAAAGTGCAACAAAATTGAAACCCTGGCTTTTTGCAGATGACACGAAATTCAGTTTCATATGGAGGGCATTAGAACCCTGACTAAATGAACAAATGATGAATTAGAGAAGCTCAACCATTAGCATCATGCTAATAAACTAAAGCAAAGCTTTGACATTTTTTTGTGCGTGTATTCAACGCGTGTCGAAGGAACAAAAACAATCAGGCTCCACCTCCATGTAACTTGAAACTTGACTCCAAAATTAAGGAGAGACATGAAATTAGATATTTAGGTATGACAAGAAATCAATGCAATTTTTAAAGGGAATGTAAACATGTAAAGTGGCTCTAGCCATTTGCTGTCAAATTCTAGTCTATCACATATCAGTCCTTCTTGTAGACGTAGATCAGTTACCCGAACATGGTTCACCACGCGCCACGGCCAATTATCTTTGCAGGGCTATTTTTATTGCAGCCTTATATATGCTTTGATCCCTTTAACTTGAAAAGGCACATAGATTATCTTGCACTCATTTTTTTTTATAAGAAACCGGTTTTAAGAAACGGTAGGCTCAATTTTTCGAAAGTTAAGAAACAACCCTACCTGGATTTAAAAAGCTAAGAAACTTTTGTAATTTACAGTTTTAATTTTCCTGTCGCAATCAAAAATGTTTTCACACAGTATACAGTTATAGCAACTGTTTGGACATTATTTTGATTGCGAATTATGTTATTGACTTGTTTTGAGACCTTACTAGGTAATTTGGAAACCCGTTAGACAAAACAAGATTAACTCTGCACTTCTGGCATTAAAAATATAAGAAACACATAAGAAACTTTTGGTAGGAAATGGCCCAAAAATTTAAGAAACTGCCTACCAGCCCCGGACCTCAGTTTCTTATTAAAAAAAAATGAGTGTATCTTGGTAAAGATATGGTGCAACAGGCTTCAACTTTAGACCCGAATTAACCCCCTCCCTTCTGCCTTACTGATGTAAGGCTTGTTTCTATCGTGTACGCAGTGCCCATCCCAGTAGTATTTTTTTCATTTTGATTCATTTAGGGAGGGTTACCCTTCAGCAAAGGCTGATTTTCAAGGGGCCTTCCAGTAAAACCTTTTAGTTACNACTTTTTTAAACTTAAGAAACAACCCTACCTGAATTTAAAAAGCTAAAAAACTTTTATATTGGGTAGCTTTAATTTTCCCAGGTCACTCGAAAATGGTTTGACACTGTACAATGATAGTGGGTTTTTTGGCATTGTTTTTAGTGCGAATTATGTTATAACAGGTTTTGAGATCTTACTAAGTAATTTGGAAGCCCTTCTAACAGAAATATATTGGCTCTATACTAAATATAAGAAACACATAAGAAACTTTTGGTAGGAAATGGCCCAAAAATTTAAGAAACTGCCTACCAGCCCCGGACCTCAGTTTCTTATTAAAAAAAAATGAGTGTATCTTGGTAAAGATATGGTGCAACAGGCTTCAACTTTAGACCCGAATTAACCCCCTCCCTTCTGCCTTACTGATGTAAGGCTTGTTTCTATCGTGTACGCAGTGCCCATCCCAGTAGTATTTTTTTCATTTTGATTCATTTAGGGAGGGTTACCCTTCAGCAAAGGCTGATTTTCAAGGGGCCTTCCAGTAAAACCTTTTAGTTACAATATACAATAAATTAAATCTACATCATAAAAAACCATACAGCTAAAAACATACTTACAATACTTATGCGATATTTACAATAAAGGAAAAGTCAGCCCTTAATAGAATTTTTCAAACTATAAAGGAAGGAGGCCTTCTTTGTTTCAACTGGAAGGCTATGCCACAACTTAGCTTCCCG
Organism: Aurelia aurita complex sp. Pacific; assembly: GCA_004194395.1. Classification (NCBI taxonomy): domain Eukaryota; kingdom Metazoa; phylum Cnidaria; class Scyphozoa; order Semaeostomeae; family Ulmaridae; genus Aurelia; species Aurelia aurita complex sp. Pacific. The sequence goes on from REGL01000326.1 coordinate 34,375, forward strand.
GAAAGAAAAACATTTCTTGCCCATTTGCTGATTTTTGTCTTTGGTAACCTCAAGTCAGCCTCTGTATTACGTAGGTTACGGGAGGAGCATTGTGAATTTTTGGTGAAAAGGTTACAAAGGTAATGTGGAGCCAACTCATTGAGAGATTTGAAGACCATAATCTTAGGTAGACTCATTACTAATGAGTTCTTCAGTGGTCTTCCAACCCAGCCCTTCGATTAGAGGTCTGCTTTGTGTATTGAAGCTGATATTCGTTATGAATCTGGCAGCACGGTTTTGAAGCTTTTGCAACCGGCTAATTTCTATAGAACCGGCGCAACCCGAGACAGAACAGCAGTATCGAAGGTGGGGCTCAACAATTCCCGTGTAGATAGTCTTCAGACTTTCGTTTGGTAAAAAGGCTTTGCATTTTTCAGAAATCCAACAGCCCTGGATACCTTGGTAGAAACGGCCTTGCTTTGTTCTTTCCATTCTAGGAACTGTCAATCTGTACACCAAGGTATTTTGCTTTTTTAACTACATCCAGTTTGTTATTACGAATATTGAATTCCAAGACCTCATTTTGACTTGTCAGAATGTTATCATGGAGCAGTGCGGACACCTTTATTTTGTAGGAAATTTTTATTCGATACTACTACCTTAAGTCCTCTGCGGAGGAGCATTGCTCGCGAAGCGAGCTACCTCTCCGAAGGAGCGAGCTAGCGTAGCGCTTGAGAAGATTCAAATCTTCTCAAGCGCTACGCTAGCTCGCTCCTTCGGAGAGGTAGCTCGCTTCGCGAGCAATGCTCCTCCGCAGAAAACTTAAGGTAGTAGTATCGAATAAAAATTTCCAACAAAATTTCCTACAAAATAAAGGTGTCCGCAATGCTCCATGATGTTATGTTCCTGCTTGGTAGAAATGAACATGAAAATGAGTTTTTGCAACATTCAAGGAAAGTTTGTTGGCTTGTAGCCAAGTAGTCAGTTGTTTAAGATCACTGTTGATAGCCTCATTCAGCTGAGTCATATCAATGAATTGTTCGCACAGACTGGTATCATCAGCATACATGGACACAGTGGAAGCTTGGACAACTTGTGGTAGGTCATTAATATAAATGAGGAAGAGAAGGGGGCCCAGATAAGAGCCTTGTGGAACACCAACTTCTATATCCTCAATTTTGGAATCAACACCGTTAGCTCCACAAAATTGCTTCTGGTTGGATAGGTATGACCGAAACCAAGAGAGTTCTCGCTGCTGAATGCCATAAAGTTCAAACTTTTTACAGAGAATATCGTAATCATCAGTATCAAATGCCTTTTTCAGATTATTAACCACTAAGCCCACAAGCTTTCCAAGATCCAACAGGTTAGTGTGAAACGTTGGTGTAAAAAACCAGATTGGCCAGAAGAAAAATGACCATTTTCTTCCATAAAGTGATATAGTTGTTCAAAGATCAGTTTTTCAAAGAACCTTGAGATGACATGTAAGATTGATATTGGACGATAGTTGGACTGTTCAGTCTTGTCTCCCTCTTTGAAAATTGGACTTACTCTAGCTACCTTCCATGAGTCTGGAAACTGGCTGGTTTCAATAGATGTGTTAAATAAGGCAGCCAGGGAATTTTCAATAAAAGGCAAAGCAAGCTTCATGAAGTATCTAGCTAGAGATAGTGTCAATCCCAAAGCTCTTTGCTGTTTAAACTTTGGCCAATGCATCCCTGATCTCTTTCAGCTCAATAGTTTTGAAGTTAAATACAGCCTTGCCTTTGTTGACTTCATAGTCACCTGATAAAAGGGGATTCGGGGCAGGATCAATTTTGTTTGCAAGTCTTGCCTATAGAGCAAAAGAAATTATTCACAGCATTGGAAAGGTCTTGTTTATGAACAGTTTCAGTGCCAGACTTCTTGAGACAATCGATTTTACTAGACTTGGATCTCTTATTGTGCAGTTCATTGATTCCCTTCCAATATTCTTTCAGGTTGCCTTTGCATGCAGAAGTCCTATCGGTATAGTGCTGCTTCTTCAACTGAATAGGGGATTTACTTTTGACTTGACTGCTGATTCTTTTAGCTTGTCTCCAGTATGAATTAAATCTCTGAGGTCCCTGTCAATCCAGGGGCAGTACTTTTCAGAAACACGCATTTCAACTATTGAAACATATTTCTCTATGATCATAGAGAACAAATTAGACCACTGGTTGACAAGCAGATTAGTCTCATCAGTTCCACTAACCATTTGCTCCCAGCATATGCCAGAAACATCAGCAAGAAATATGAAACAAAATTCAGCGAAAAATAACACTATCAATCCAAAACGGTGTTGTTGTTTATTTCCATATTTACATATATACAAGTCTTCCAATTTGTTCTGGCATGTCTATTCCCCAGGGGGTCTACCTTGGAGAAAAACAACGGGGATGTGCCTTCCGGCAAAAATTTTATGACCCTGTCCTGGAATAAAATTCTGAAGACATAATACCTGTCCTGAAATAAGATTTGGAAAACTGATAGTTCTGAAGAAAATGAGAGTATACTTTTCGCTAATTGCTTTCGCTAGCAAAAGTTTCATCTGATAATTTCATAAATTGAAGTGTTTCTTTAAATGATTATGATAATCTGACCTGTCCTGGAAAAAGTAGCTCTAATGGACATACCGGTCCCCGAATAGATTATTCGGGGACCGGTATGTCCATTAGAGCTAAAGGTGCAAAAGGTATCCTGTCTCGGAATTTTCAGCCGAAAATGACACCCTATTGGCAGGCACATCCCCGGGTGGTCATTGTATTAAGTAGACCCCCGGGGTCTATTCCGATAGATCTGGTCCAAACAAACGAAACAAGAGGCAGCCAATCTCAAACCCAGCTTCGACTGACCTTATTCTGATCAGCTCCTCTAAGAAAAAACACCATATCGCAACGGCTGCACAAAACGACAAAGCTCTGTCCATGCCACGTGACAAAACCATCAATCAACAAAAAGCATCCGATCTGAATGCATCTAAAATTCATCTGAACTCTCTAACAAGATCTTTTGCAGTCGCACAACAATGAAAAGCCTTTAATGTATGACAAGCCAAGTTCTTTTAATTTTGAATGAAACTTAGAGCAATATTTCGTATTTTGCAGAAATTTCATGCTTGAAGCATTTTTATCCAGCAATCTATATAAGATATACGTATTGCTTTTGGCCCACTTAAGTCCAACTAAAGCTCGAGGCGTCATGCAATGCGAGCCTTTTTTGGGTAGGGTCAAGAAAAACGCCTCAACGTTGAATTATGCTTTATTCTGCAGTAGAAGTTTTTGAAGAAAACAGTTGATAAAGAAAGTAGTACTATGATGGCCGAAAATGGAAAATTTAAGAAACTCTGGCAGCGGCGAGACCAGGGTTAATTAAATGGGGGTATTACAATGAGAGGCTCTGGGGGCAAGCCCCAGGAAAATTGTTGGGGCCACGCTCTTTACTTTCGCTTAGAATGCATCTCCCAATATCATGCTTGCCTTTAGCGACAAGGAAACCTTGATGACCTTGATCGTTTTGTAACAGTTATCCTATGAATCAGAGCACGAGGAAAATTTTTGAAGAAAGATCCATTACTTTGGCTTAGAATGCATTTCCCAATATCATGCTTGCCAGTGCCAAGATTTGACATTTCTCGGAAAATTCTTTCCCAACCTATACCCAGCTATTTTCTCTTCGGTTTTAGAGGAGTATCGATGACCATCTTTCGACAAAAGTGGGGGGGGGGCAATTGCCCCCCACATCCCCCCCCCCGTGGCCACGCCACTGAACTCTGGTACTGAAGAAAGCTAAGAAACTCTTAAAAACTAAGTTCAAAGATATCATGGTAAATATCGAGGTAAATATAGTATCGACTGACCGTTTTATGTTGACTGACAGCAGTGTTAGAAAGTACATGATAATTCATCCTCTATCAATAAGAAACGAATCGAAAACTTTTAAGTACAAAAATGCAAAAACTTGCATATTAAGTGAGAAAATTTTAGTACCTTGGCTCAATCCTAATTTTGTACAAAAATGCGTCTAAATAATTGCATCGATTGCCTTTCTGACACATCTGCCATCTGCAGGTTACTTTTTCATGCTTGTTCTAAATCCACGGGAAGTTGTAGTTTCAAGCAGCTTTGGGATTTAATCAGACAAGTAGCATTGTTCTCATATCACATACAAATACAATAAACATTGCATTGGTTAACTTCTCTGATGGGAATTGGTAAAGAATTCGCGAAGGCTTCGATCTGCTTAGGCCAATGTTATGTGGTGCTGTAATTACCAAAGAGGGTTAGCTTTGTTTGTTTTCGACAAATTAGCAATATGATATGTTTATGAAGCGTGGATAAGCCCACTGGGCTGATTGTTATGAAAACAACAAACGATTCCGAACCCTGTTTGACTTTCCTCTTCCCTGATTCTTTTATGACTCTTCGTTGGATAAACTCTCCTTGGAGGTTTAACACATTGCGAAAGGCAGTATCATATGGATAAAAGATATGTGCTTCGTAGACATAATTCGACTGTTGTTTTCCAGTGATCTCGAAGAATTCTTGTGGACGCTAAAGACTGGAAGACGAAGGAGGTTTGTTTATTCTCATTTTGTATCAGGTAATTTCCCTGATTTTTGTAACTGAAAGACATGTATTTTCATAAGAAAAATAGCTGCGATGTTACTAGACAGTTTTCAGATTTTAGGCCACTTTTCCTACCAAGAGTTTGTTATTAATCTTGGGTCTTGAATCTTAAATTCAAGTCTTGAGTCTTAAATCGTTATGCTTCAAGTCTAGAGTTAATTCATATTTGTTAACAGGGCTTCCAAAGTACCCAGTAAGATCTGCAAGAGCGCAAAACAGTTATCAACATAATTCTCACTCAAAACAATTAAAAAAAAATTTCTCCACACTGTACAGCTTCGAAACAGTTTTGACTCACTTATCGAGATTGAAGCTTCACATTACCAGTTTCCTAGCTTTTGAACCCCTACAGATTCTTACGAGCGCTTTCTCTTAAAAATACGTGTCACGGTGATATCCTCATTGTGAGCACGAACATTTATTTATAGTAAGGAACATATTCTGATAAAGAAACAGAAGGAGAGGACGACCGGCAATTGGCTGCAAAATCTAAAAAAAATGTAAATGCTTTAGGTCAAAGCAACACTTGCCAGAGAAACGGTAGAAAATTGGATCCGTAAAAACTCCCGAAAATCCTGTTGTTTTCAAAGCTCTCGTACGCTTTTTCGGAAGAGTGATACACTCCGCCCTCTTGAAAATAGCTTGAGTTCTAATTTTCCCATTTTCACTTTCAATGTAAAATATTGTCTTAGAAAAATATGCCCCTTCCGGTGGCGTCCCAGGATAAGACAGGGGAGTCATCAGATTGAGAGGAAAGATTCTTCGCAGGATTTGAAAATCAGCATTGAAAATCAGCGTCAACGTTGGTTCTAGGCTTTTTTATTAGTATTCTATGGATTAAATAAAAATCAATCAGTTGAATTTCGTTTTCTATAGTATTTTAATTTTTTGTGAATTTTTATAGTGGAGGCATTTGACATCAAATCAAATCAAATCGAGCGTTCATTTCAAATTTGTAGAATTCCACATAACTTTTGATAGAATGGTAAACTAGTATATGACCGTCACAATGGAACTGATTCTGCAATTAATTTGAAACTTGTAAGACAGTAAAGTAACCTTTGTCCTTGCTTTTTGTTGTCAGACCGCACTTTTAGATGATCCCGAGGAGCTGAATAGGATCTTTGGATTTGGTTGCAATGACACTTTGGGAATGGGATTTAAGTGCTGGGACTGGAATCCTACGAACTAGGACACGGAGTACCAAGGACGAAAACATTAGTATAAGCTGCTAATGATCACATACTGTTTATCAACAAAAAAGGCTTACATTGTGCGCAAAATTTTGCTGGGAATAGGATTTCGGACCCCTTTCTGGAGCCTTTCTTCTCGTCAAGGACATATATATCGTTATGAAAGATTGATTTTGGAAAATGTACGTCAATTCTAGATTCTAATTGACCTCCAATCTGCTAAAATAATCAATAAGGTTCTATAGACCTATTAGCTATTCTACCAAATAGTCTGGATCGAGCGATATGTCATACGTTTTGGAGAGCTCTTACTAATTATTGATTGTGCACAAGAGTGAAAGAAGCTCTATTGCCACGCCACTCAATTGAAACTCTCCAATAAAAGTTAGATAAAATATTGCTTGATCTAGCATCTTCGTAGAGCAGTTGTCACAAGTTTCTTATTTGTTTCAAGGTCTAAAATGGCAGACGTCAATCAAGCGGTGAGTTTCGTTATGGTTATCTTTATGTAATCGATGTTTTTCAATCAGCTGAGCATCGTTGATTCAAGCTTTCGACAGAGAAAGAACTTCAAGTTAAAGAGTTGCTCGAGAGGCATACATACGGTGCCTCATAAGGGCCAACTTTTTTCCCATGCAAAAGTTTAGTTTTATGTCTTTGCTTGCGTAAAAAATCAAATGCCTGAGTAAGAAATAAAATACTTGCGTAAAAGATGAGATTATTGCGCGATAAAAGGCAAATTATCGCGCGATAAATCACAAATTATCGCGCGATAAATCGCACATTGTATTGCACCTGGAGACCTCGCAACGGGAAGAATTCAAGGTTCAGTCACAGAAAGGAGGAGAGAGCAGACTTCATCCAGAGGACGTAAACAGTCAGTGGGATTTCTCAGGTTAGTATAACATATTTAGTGCAAAAATCCCACTGACTGTTTACGTCCTCTGGATGAAGTCTGCTCCTTCCTCCTCCTTTCTGTGACTGAACCTTGAATTCTTCCCGTTGCGAGGTCTCCAGGTGCAGTACAATGTGCGATTTATCGTGCGATAATTTGTGATTATCGCGCGATAATTTGCAATTTATCGCGCGATAATTTGCCTTTTATCGCGCGATAATCTCATATTTTACGCAAGTGTTTTAGTTCTTAATCAGGCATTTGATTTTTTACGCAAGCAAAGACATAAAACTAAACTTTTGCATAGGAAAAAAATTGGCCCTTATGAGGCACGTACATACATATCTAATGCATACTATTTTCCAGGGCACGCGGAATTCATACAATTTCTCGCCAATTTGCGAATGATATTGCCACTTTTTGTAACCATGAAACAAAAATCAGCCGTTCGAGATGAATTTTCCAATCCCCTTACGAAAACTGGAATGGATGCTAAAATTCAGATATTTATTCAATCATGTTTTCATATAAATCGGTAGAAGAGATGCCCGTCCAGAGTCGTTAACATGTGCAGGCACGTATTTTTTTACAGGGTACTACTTATGAGAAACTCATCTCTCAGATCGCCAAAAATTTAAGAAACTCCAGTACTGGGAAAATGTAGCGTAAAGAAACTATTTACTTAATAAAGGAACTTTTCATAATTTTACTTGTTACGTGTATCGTATTACTCGTGAAGTACTTGAGTAATATCTAAAGATTGGAAAGGTTTCAAACAACTTTGTTTTGAATTGATCAAGGGCACAGGTACTAAGCGTGAAAATCATTATTTAACTTTTAAGAAACTCGATTGAAACTGAGTACTCAAATCTGATAATTTTAAGAAACTTTCAGTACTGGCTCAAATTTTTTTCTCATAAAAGATACGTGTATCTTATTCTGCGCTGGAGTTGCATGCAACGCAAAGTTGGCCTTCGTTGAAAAAGTGAAATGAACTACTAGGAATAAGATATAACAATGAACATTTCACAACGTATTTAGATTTCCTAAAGCATGTCCCAAAACGCATTTGCATTCGTGCAGCCTCAAACATTCTTTTTAACATGCCAATGGAAAAGATTCTTACATAAATTTGTATTGACGGACTTTTGACTGACTATTTTAAACCATAGCTGGGTGTGAAAGGCCGATAAACTCTCTTTATGTAGCAGTGGATGACATTGTGAAACAGAGCAATTTCAGAACAAACAGAGCAAAGCACTTTGCAGTTCCGAACTTCTTATGGTGAGGGTCACCTCATTGTTCATAAGATATGGTTGGTTTGGCCGCCGAAAAATCCCAACTTACGGGCTCTTTTGTCCTACCAAATCACTACAAATGGGTTGTATTATTTATAATTGCTGCTAAATGGCGAAAAAGATTCTCCAAAACTGCATCATCATCTTCCTACAAATGGCTGGGTAACGGGTTTTAAATTGAACAGTAGACATTGGTCGTTCTGAAAACCCGGGTAAACCTTCAATGAAAAGATCCCCAGCCAGGTTTAAGGATGGTTTTCTCACATCTGAGTGAACTGAAACAAATCAAATGAACAGAGACAGCATGAATGAAACGTGAGGGCTATTTTGCGGAAGGATTGAAACACATTCTTGAGGCTCTCAAATAGTTCTTTCTTTCAGACTTTATGTTTTGTTTTCAGCTTTCTCCTTTGCTGCATTGTACAAAAGTGTACCGTGTTTCCATTTTTACAGGCTGCTGGCGAATCAAATGAGTTAGAGGAAAATTCAGATAAGAAAGGTACGTTTTGTACAGTCGGTTGACTCAACTCAGTGTAAATTTGGTTTGTTAACCACAGTGTTCGTTCCAATGTCCCAGCAGACATTGTTTTGGTAACCCCCTTTTGAGTAGCCTGTCAACAGACTCGTGTCAGTCTCCGTTTCATATTTTGAAATTCCACTGCATACAATTCCTGTTTGAAAATCCCCTAAAGCAACAAAAGGTTTAGCAGCCACTCGCTGGCGATTAAATCTTTAATGTTATTGTGTTTGGAATCTTCCTGAAGTAGGTCTTCAATAGGATTCATATATATGCACATGAACCTCTAAACCAATGAAAGCAGGCGGTTTCTCAGCCAAAAATTCAAAAGAAGACATAAATTGTGTTTTAGCGCCAAAATACTATTGTTTATTTCATAACCTTATATGGAATTATTCATTTAAGATTGTCATTGTTCAGAATCAGAAATTTTCATTGTTCTCGTAAAAAGGATAAATAGCTGCATGAAAAATCGCAAATAAATGTAGAAATGAGTGACCGTTCTTAGCACACTAAATTCCTCTATGTTATGAACGTCTTGCAAGGGAAATTACTTCGTTAGAGAACGATATCTGCACCTTTTTGCAAGACCTGATTTTGTATAGCGTTTTGTTATGTCTCATCTACAATCTATACCTTTCCATGGGGAACATATAATCTTCTTTTGGATCTTCATTATTTTCTTTTTATTTTATTTATACATAAAGGCTAAATTCCACCCAGTGGAACTTTCCGAACGGGTGGAATTTTAGACAATAAAAGGTCGCTCAGCTGTAGCTTTCTATTCAATTCCAGAGTGAAATTTTCTCTCGCATACAATACAAATTCTGCTCGCTCGGAAAACTCTACTGACTGGAAATCTGCTTTAATATCCCTTCGGCCACTATTTAATACGTAAAAAATATGTAATTTTATTGATTATCATCTGCTGATGTCATTGCTGTTTTCCAGGGAGTCGTGTTTTAATTGGCTTTCAACTATTCAACTGCATTTTTAACTGTTTTTTATGTCTGAAGAATGAAAACATTATTTTAATTGTCACAAGGTAGGAAGCTCCCTCCTTGATTCTTATAGGGATTTCTTTCCAGACCTTAAGAGCTGAATAAGAAAGTCCTATTTTGGCATAGGCTACTCCAGATTGTACCTTCGAATCAGAAGATCTCTTCAGAATCACGTGTTATAACTAGGGTGTTGGGATTTTCGTTGCAATTTATTCTGAAGAAGTTGAACCCGTGTTAGGTACCGATTGTGACTTATCGTGACTGATTCTTCTTCCCAATAGATGATGATACATTTGGAATCGCTACAGGAAGGATCCCAGACAATGCATTATTTTCTTCAAGCGCTTTGAATCAGGCATGTGGTGCCAGCGAAGCTCGATTGAATAAGCAACCATGCAAAGAGAAATATGGAGCTTGGTCACCTATGTACAATGATAAAAATCAATACTTGGATATTGACTTGGGTAAGCCCAGTTGACTGCTGTAAGATACTGTAAAAGCTCCATCAAGCTTTCGGTGGCTTATTTGATTTCAAAGACTTTAGAGAGGGGCTTAAAGGAGAAGGGGCTTATTAGAGAGGAAAGACTATGCCTTTAGTCGAGTGATATGACCATAAACTAAACTATAGCTGTTTAATTCTTTTGCCCCGTATTTTGCGGAATCCAGAGAGAATTTTGCGAGTCAAATGCACAAATTCGACACAGTTTTTATCCCAACCTTTACCAAAATCAACATGCAAACTTGTTTAACTGAGTGAATGGAAATCTTTGGTAATCTCTTGTATGGGATTTGATACAAGCGAGGGGAGCTTTATAGAGGGGAGGGACTTATTACTATTTTTGACTTATTAGAGAAGGAGGCTAAATAGAGAAGAGGGGGGCTAAACAGAGCTTTTATGGTATTTTTAGCAAGCAATTGTCAAGAAGAGTTCTCAAGATTGAAACACTGTCACTGAAAAGGCCCCTGGAGGGCAGTGCAATCTTGAGTTATAAGGCAATGCTGCATAATTGAAGGTATCAAATTACCAAAATATCACTTTGACTATGACAAATCTATCATTATCATTAGTGATAATCGCTGGTGAAAGGCTGCCGGTCGAAAGATTCAAATTTCCCAATAATGAAAGATTTGGTGTACAGTACTGTAGAACCCCGCAAACAAGAGCATACTTTCCTTCCCTTGTTCAGTTCAGTTCAGTTTACCAATGTTGTAGCCCTTTCGTCTGGTAAAAATGAACCTACTAATACTATATCTGTATTCAAGAGAAAGAGAAGCTACAATATGATACTGCGCTGCTCTACCAAGGGGTCGTGTTTGGGTACTGTATGTTCAAAAGATACTTTCTGGAACATATTTTAAAACGAGCGATTGATTTTTTCTCGAATATTTTCAAGGATATCATTCCAGTTTTGACACCAGAGAAGTAGAAACTTCTCTTGGCGTTTCTAATTTAACTTTGGTAAAATTTGACTGTACCCTTATGAATATGGGACTCTCCCTGCATTGAGGGCAAGGTTTGTATCTTAAAGGCCCCTGTGAGTATCATAAGCACAAAGCACAGAGCTATATGACAGGCATTCAGCAAACTCGGGGAAGGCATGATTGCATTCTAAACGTTGTTGGAGGCAATAGTAGCAGACAAAAGAAATTGTGGTACACAAATTCATTGAAAAAGCTGCTTATCCTTTATTAAGTTTGTTGAGGTGTTTTTTGGACTCAAAAAATGCTGTGAGATAATTTGATCAGGCAAAGAATTTCAAGCTATTTGGTTATGCATTTTCTAGCTTTGTCATTGTGATCGAAATGTGTGATTTTTTAGCTCATGCCGGTGTGAGTTTCATCTCGGGTCTCTCGAATGGGCCTCTTGATATTGTTACCTTGATATGTACCGGGTGTCCCAAAAAAATGTATACAGATTTGGGTTGACTCCAGCGATGTGAGTTTAGCTGCAATCAATGTCTAATAACTATCAAAATGTTCCCCAATAGTTAACTTGAACATAGACACATAGTTTGTTGGTATTGGTGATTTGAGAGCAGAGAAGTTAATTTTCAAAGCTCAAATTTGGCACTTCCTGCAAACCAGAGATTTAGCCTTATAGCCTAAGCAAATTCTAAAGGCACATGGTATAAATCAACGATAGCCTCGATAAAATTTGAACAATGTTAGATCTGGTGTTATTCTGTCACCCCCCAGTCACCCATTGGGCAGTTTAGTTTTTCATTAATTTCAGTTCTTAATTTCGATGTGCTTCAGGAAATTGCTAGGCCAAAAGGCCAAAGCTCTGGTTTGCAGGTGGACGCAAATTTGAGCTTTCAATACAGTGAGTCCCCGCATACGAGAAACGGACATATAAGAAACTGCAGCCTGCCAGCATAGAGAATATTTTCTCCTTTATAATAAACCAGGCAGCCTGATTTTTTCCAGTTCCTTATAAATGATGCAAAGTTGAAAAAACACTGCCGTTTTTCTGTGTAGCTTCAGCACAAAAATTTGTAAAATCTATTTCTATTCAACGTCTAGATATACAGTATTTCATATTTGCTTAATCCATTATAATTTCTCGGGACATGCTTGTTTACTATGCAGCAGAATCCTTGAATTTAAATATCGTATTTTGACAAGAAAGCATTACGTGAAAGAAAGTTTCTTGATGGACATATAGGAAATCTTCCAGCCTCATTTGAACATATTTTCTTGCATATAAGAAACTAGACAGCCTGATTTGAAAATTTGAGTTTCTTATATGCGGGGACTTAATGTATTGATATTTTTGCTATCAAAGCACCAATACCAACAAATGAGGTATCTATGTTCAAGTTAACTATCGAGGAAACAGTTTGAGAGTGATTAGCCATTGATTAAAGCTAAATTCACAAAAAAAAAAAAAAAAAAAAAAAAAATATACAGTATTTCATATTTGCTTCATCCATTATCATTTCTTGGGACATGCTTGTTTACTATGCAGCAGCATCCTTGAATTTAAATATCGTATTTTGACAAGAAAGCATTACGTGAAAGAAAGTTTCTTGATGGACATATAGGAAATCTTCCAGCCTCATTTGAACATATTTTCTTGCATATAAGAAACTAGACAGCCTGATTTGAAAATTTGAGTTTCTTATATGCGGGGACTTAATGTATTGATATTTTTGCTATCAAAGCACCAATACCAACAAATGAGGTATCTATGTTCAAGTTAACTATCGAGGAAACAGTTTGAGAGTGATTAGCCATTGATTAAAGCTAAATTCACATTGCTGGAGTCAACCAAATCTGAATAATCTTTTTTGAGACACCCGGTAGAGAGCAGTGATTTTTAGACGGGGAGTGTATTCTTCACTCACTTGTGTATGCTTGCCGTGAGGAAATCAATGGAGAGAATGTACATTTTGACAATCCTCTTTAACTTATCATAGGCGATATTGTCCAAGTTGGTGCCATTGCAACACAGGGTCGTCCCGCATATTTGGAGGACGGTGGTTGGTTCGTGCAAAGTTATTCACTTGCTTATGGAAATGATGGGGACAATTTCAACAACTTAAGAGAATATGGTATTTCAAAGGTATTTTAAAGGACTGCCTTTCGACTTATTTTCAGTAATCCACTCGGTTATAGATTAGACTCATGAATTTAAATGATGCATTCATTGCTATGCACTCGAATTCCATATTTCTATTGTCAAAGCAGAACTTCATTGTTCTATCGATTCTAGTTTCTTTCTCATAGATCTTTCTTGTATTTCTTCTGTCTAGCCAATAAATTTATTGTCAAATGTTAGACTGCAGTACTATCTTGATGATTTCATCTGCCATTACGCTATAGAATAGCTTCTTAAAGGTTCCAGATTTGTCAAGGCCTTAGGGCCAGTTATTATTTGAATTGAATTCATATATGATAATGATTTGAAGTTAGAATTAAGCAATTCATCGCTCTAAGATTCAGAACTACCAGGTGTCCCAAAAAAAACCCAGAAAAATGTTTTATGTTAACCCTCAATGGCTGAATTATATTTTGGTATTTTTCTTGTAATTTTTGGTAACTTGGTTGCAGAACAATAAATCAACAAGTGTAAAATTTCCTCTTAGGCGCAAACCAGATGTCCCAGTAGAGAAGAGCTAACGATTCTAGGGATGACGGGAGCATGTCGGCCCTCGACATCCAACGCTGATATGATTCGAGATTCTTATGGTTACGAACCAATAAGAAAACATTCTCAAAGGACAATCGTATTACGTTGTCATTAATCAAGGGATCTATTTTACTTTACTGTATATCAAAATTGTAATCTTAAGAATAACCGGATCATTTAGTAAAGTTCCCTTGACCAATAAAATACAATGACATAATTTCTCGAAGAAAGTCTTTGATCTAGTTTTGTTAATTAGTTCAATTCAAATCAGCAGGAAATTGTTTCCTGAGAATGTCACGGGTTGCTATGCTTAGGGTTCCTGTACTACATGGTCTAAAAATTGCAGCTCTGGTTTGGTCCTTAGAGTAAATTTTGCGTTTGCTGATTTATAGCTCTACAACGAAGCTACCCACAGTGGTCAGAAAACATATCAATATTTTATTTAGCCAATGAGAAGGTTGACAAAAATATATGCTTTTGGCGTCAGAATTTTTCAAGCTTGTATACAGTTTTTTGGGACACCTGGTACATTGTAGAGACCTTTCCTTTTTTGCAGATCCCACACATGAATCTTAAAGGGAATAACCTGAGTCAAAAGATGAGATCTCATAGGTTTATAAATAGCCTAGCTTTGATAATCCAACGCTTGGTGAAATATGGACTTGTCTCACTTTCTTTCATCAGTTGATTGAGCCATAAAGATGCAAAAGGTTACGCCCTTTTCCTTTTGCATTTTTATGGCTCAATCGACTGCTGAAATAATGAGACTTGAACAAGTCCAGGCGAAATAAAGCAAAGCCAAGCAATGCAATTAGATTTCTGAAACAAGGAAGGGTACCTTTGTGATTCTCCTAGGCCTTTGAATATGTTTAAATCAATTAATTTTCTTTGGCAAGTTATTACTATATCCTTGATAAGCTAGGCAGTGCATCTCCTGTAGTTTTACTGCCCTGTGCCCTCATATTTATTGCCCTTCTAATTCTGAAACTTGCGAATTAATGCTACCGCTGTTCAATCGAAAAATATTTTACAAATTTTCTAACTTATTCCTTCTAATATGAGACTGACGTTTTCTTTAGTATAGCAGCTATAAAGTATAAAATTGTGAAATTGCTATTTCAGGTCTTTGAAGGAAATACAGATGCAGAAACAGTGGTGAAACACCAGCTGAAAACTGCCATGAAATGTCGATATTTACGCATCAAGCCTGTCACATGGCATAATCAAATTTCATTGCGTGTTGAAGTCTACAAGTATACCGGTAAGGCTCAGCTCAAACGTATTAGATATGTTTTTAGGGAGTCTGCGTACAATTTATTTTTGATCCAAGATAAAGTGGAGACGACCCTTTTCTGAAATTTGATGAAAGATCGAGTCGAGAAATTTTTCTTAAGGTCACTGTAACCCTTCAGGCAGTGATCCAGAAACTCTTTTTGCCACGGCCGTTTTTCAAAATTACCATAAAAGCTCATTCGACACAGAATTAAAGGCAAAATATCATAAGAATATACTTAACTGACTTGATAAAAACACCAAGGATTTATTCCAGACTTTTGGCAAAATTGAGCATCCTTGCGAAAAGATCTCTCTGTACCCCATCGAGCATTGTTGGATCACGACTATTTATTTACCAAAGACTTAAGGTTCTGAACTGCACCTCTATTTGCTACGTTGTAATGTAAATCTGTAAGTATCGTCAAACTTTCTTTTGTGATCGTAATCTAGGGTCATAGCATAAAATCAGATTCAATCCGTATTGGAAATCCGTTAACCAAATGGTATTTATTTTCTTGTTATCGTCATATTTCCCTCAATGTAAGACCCACCTGTATTGATTTCCTGTAGGTACAGCTCAAGGCCCTAAGAAGCGGCAAACGGCTCAAAGATCTGCCCAGAAGTCATCTGATCGTGCATCATCTAGACCAAATATAAGAGGAAATCAGGCTGCCCCTGTCATCGACATCAAAGCCAAAGTAGAAAAAACGCCCCCTGCGCCAAGAAATGGTGCCTTGCAAGTAAGTGTCACTGCTAGTAACAAAAGCCAAGCAGTCGAAGAAGTTGCAAAGGAGGTTATTGTTGCTGATCAACTTATCGATGATAACAAAGGCAGTATACAAGTTCATATCAATGGTATGATGATATGAAAGTTGCTCATTTTCCTTTTTAGATTTCACTTTCGGTTTTTCATTTTCATTCATATAAGTTAGCGATGGTTGAAATTCAATATCAACCCTGGTTCGCAATTATGCTTTGTAGAAGTCTGATAACAAGCTAACAACCCATACGATTTCTACAAATTAGGATAAAAATCTAACAGTAGAACTCACATTTAGGAATAGAATGGTTGATTACGCATTTAACCTTTTTTTCTGGAATAACCAACAGTTGTGATTTAGGCTAGCTAGATGGGAGCACGATTCATTTCAATTAT
Source organism: Aurelia aurita complex sp. Pacific (assembly GCA_004194395.1). Taxonomy (NCBI): domain Eukaryota; kingdom Metazoa; phylum Cnidaria; class Scyphozoa; order Semaeostomeae; family Ulmaridae; genus Aurelia; species Aurelia aurita complex sp. Pacific. Next base: position 50,467 of record REGL01000326.1, read on the forward strand.
GAGCCTTTGTTCATGGGGACAAAGGCTCATGATACAAGCTTTAGAAGATAACCATGAGTTCAGTTTGTAAGAATACAGACCCCAAATTCTAGCATAAATTGCCATAGTAACAAATTGTTTCAACAAAAAATTTAGACCAAGAATATTGACAGGTTGCTCCAGTAGATTTCAAAGCACAAAAAATGAGATCTTACTCTCTCTTCTCGATATAATATCGGTCTCAAGAAAGATTATTGGATATTTCAATGTGACAAAGACGACCATACTTCATATTTGTTTAGGGTTTCCCTTCAGCAGAGCTGATTTTCAAGGGGCCTCTAAGTTTCATGTTCCAATATAAATTGATAAATATTCACAGCATTTCACTGTACATCCATACAGCAGCAGCAAGTGAAGGAGCAAAACCATAAAAATCTCAAATCTATGTTATAAACATCTATATCAATCTATAACAAACTAGTGAAAGAAGAATTTCTAGAGCCAATGCAATCGATATATTTCAATATGTAAGTTTGCCTTTCTGACATGTGTTGATGCTATGTTTTTCCCAATTTCAAGAAAAATAATTGAGGAATTTTTTGTGTCAAGTGAGAAATTTTATTTCCCTTTTATTTTCATTTTAATTTGTATTACAAAAAAAATGCCTTTATCCTCCGGTCTGTCGATAGAGAAAAGAGATAGAACAGTGAGCCAGACTTTGACAATGTTTGCTTTCAAAAATGAAATTGCAGATGTTACATTTCACCAAAACAAACAATTTATCAAGTTGCAATCTGGTAATTTTGTTTTCGTGACTACTGTTTTCAAGACACTTAAAGTTATCTTACTTTAAAACTAAACAGTGTTACCTAAAATTGTCGCTGCCCATCATGCAACCATGCGAAGGGTCTGAGATTGAACGCTGAAGTGGAGTTGGGAAATTAGAACGTTTCTAGAACGCGATTCGATCGAAGATCAAACTCAATCAACAACTGGCAAGAGATCAATTCGACTCATTGACTCACTGATGAGGCTGCCGATGGGCAGCGAAATATTTAAGGTGACAATGCTTAGTTTTAAAGTTAGACAATTGCGAGTGTCAATGAAACAAATACCAAGTTACAACTTGTTGTACAAGACACAGGATCAATTGAAAGATTTAGGAAACAAAATCTCACGCCGTGAACGATTGATCAGAGTCCTTCTTTTTCAATCAATCAATCGATCAATCAATCAATCAATCAATCAATCAATCAATCAATAAAACAGTGAAACTTACTTTAGCAACGAGTAAACGTCGAGGGGAATTTTTTGAATAGAAAGATTTTCTATCTTCATCAAGACTGATGCTTCATTTCACCGAAACAAAAATTCATTGGAGTCCTTCTTTTTCAGCCAGTCGATAAAACAGTGAAACTTACTTTAACAAGGAGTAGACTTTTAGCCGATGCTTGTTTTCAGTGTAATAAATGCCTTGAATGAAGATATCACAGTGATCCAGAGGATGGAATAAATAGGAAAAAACGAAATTTGAAAAACTTGTGGCATTTAATATCCACCATGAAAAGGGGGTGTCAGGGGTCAACACAAAGCAAAAATTTTCGAAATCGGACCACTGGTTCCGTCACAATGATTTTTCGAAGTTTGAGGAAATGACATGTTGCTGTTTATCATAGCACTTCCGGCATAATTTGTTATTTTAGCTTAACTTTAAACTTTCATAGCTCCGCTCATGATTGTCCGATTTTTACGAACTTAGTTTCATTTGAAAGATGATCACCTACTCGTACATCACATGTAACTTGTTTTCAACAAAAGCACATTAAAGGATGGGTAACCGGACACACATTATGCTTAGTAGTTTTTGAGAATATCGTGACGAAATAGCTACTCAATAGTAAAAACAAAAAATTCAAGTGATATCAAGTGTTAGCTATAAACATGTAAAAATACTACAAGGTCTTGGGAACATTTCTGCCAAAGGGTTCGTTCCAGATCGTTTTAGTTTTTTTTCAACAATTTTTTGAAAACTGTTACCAAAAGTCCACATCTGCAAGCTGAGTTAGAAAAAGAATTAGCGTGCGATATCTGGCTCTCTTTTCTGTTTACCAATGTTCTCCACATACTCGGAACCATCTAAATATAAGAAGCGATGACCTATTGTTTCCATAAAATAGGTATCAAATCCGTAAAATCCAATATTATTTGTTAGCGTCCGTTGCATAAAAGACCACACTTGAAAGCATGATTTTTATGACATTTAAGCCTTTGATTGACACTAAAAGAGGTTAATTGCATTTGTTCGGTGCAAGTAATACACCTTTTAGTTGTGTAGCGAAAACCTTCAAATTTAACCGTTGAGTTCAAGTTATGAATGGAAGGATTTTTTAGCATTGTCCATGGCCAGCTTAATGAATGTATTGGTTTTTAGCAGAATAAAGACATAGAACACTTGTCTAAAATGATACATTTTCGTATCTTGAAACACTTAAGCATTACTGCTATAATGTGAAGCTGCATCTTTACCTCCACTTTACCCATCCACCCATCCACCCATCCGATGCTTGTTCACAGATGGGAACATGCTTTGAATGATTTATGTTGATGAAGCCCATATTTCAGTTTGGACTGAAAGCGGTTTAGAAGACCAGAAAAAGGAACGGAAGAAACCTTGAAAGTGTACCTGGCTGCAGGGTTAAGCAAATTTCAATACAAGCAAAGACTCCATCAAAGAATCCGATTCTGATCATATCAGCTTCTTTGTAGCTAAGGCCAAGCAAAATTTCTTAAGAAAGCACTGTCATTATGTCGAAGTGCACACAACAGATACCAAAAAAGCCAGAGATGTAATTATCTTTATGTAGTATCGATGAACAAAATAAAACTAGTTAATGCTTGGTTTTTGACACAATTTCATACATTTTGAGTTGTGGCAGATTGCATATATTGTTAGTTGCTCAGATGGGTAAATGCTCAACTATAAGGAAGCAAGGCTTGAAAGTTCATGCAATTATTTGGAAAAAATAGACTGTTGTTTTGCATTACTTCAAAAGAATTAATTGCCCTGTTTGTACAAATGGTTGCTTCTATAGATGTGGACAAATTGTGAAAATGAAGGATTCCACAGTAATTCTTTTAAGCTTAGCTTGCAGATGTGGACTTTTGGTAACAGTTTTCAAAAAATTGTTGAAAAAAAACTAAAACGATCTGGAACGAACCATTTGGCAGAAATGTTCCCAAGACCTTGTAGTATTTTTACCTGTTTATAGCTAACACTTGATATCACTTGAATTTTTTGTTTTTACTATTGAGTAGCTATTTCGTCACGATATTCTCAAAAACTACTAAGCATAATGTGTGTCCGGTTACCCATGTTGTAATGTGCTTTTGTTGAAAACAAGTTACATGTGATGTACAAGTAGATGATCATCTTTCAAATGAAACTAAGTTTGTAAAAATCGGACAGTTATGAGCGGAGCTATGAAAGTTTAAAGTTAAGCTAAAACAATAAATTTTGCCGGAAGTGCTATGATAAACAACAACATGTCATTTCCCCAAACTTCGAAAAATCATTGTGACGGAACCAGTGGTCCGATTTCGAAAATTTTTGCTTTGCGTTGACCCATGACACTCCCTTTTCATGGAGGATATTAAAAGTTGCAACTTTCTAAAACTTCGTTTTTTCCTATTTATTCCATAATTTCTCTGATCTGGATCACTGTGGATATGTTTTATTTCCATAATTACTGATGTTTCATTTAACCGAAACAAAACATTCATCAGAGCAATGCTTTTTGAGCCAATCGCTAGAGCAGCGAAACTGTACTCTAACATTGAGCAAACATTAAGGCGATGTTTGTTCTTTTTGTAATTAACGCCTGGAATAGATGATTCGTTTCAATCAATGTCGTTTCATTTCACAAAAACAAACAGTTCATCAAAGGGCTGATTTTCATTTCTACGTTACATCAACCTGCAGCTAAATATTTGCTTTGCAGGTGCCTTTGTTGCCTAAAGTAGATGCAGCCTTTAAAAGTATAGCCATAGCCACAATACGCCTGTGAACAGATATCGTAGTCTTTGCTAAAAAAAATACCATAAACAAGTCAACAGAGATAAGATACAACATCCTTTATCTTGTTTGAGTATAGTAATAAAAGATAGTTTTGTATTTGGTTGTGGCAGAACTACGAAGGCTTGATGCAAACTGAAGAAAGCAAATTTTACGTTCCTGTCGTGGTAGCTCAGCTAGAGCGAAGATTTCGTAGGCGAGATTTATTTCTTTGTGAAGTCAGCATGGAAGAAGGTTTGATTTTCCTTGGATCGGAAGCTCGATCACAACAGCTTGATAATCAACTTCGACTTGTTGTCTGCTTTGTGATGTGTTTGCAATTAACTAATCTGTAACAGAGAACAATTTAAGGCAAATCTGCAAAAATTGTTGAAAACAATTTAATTCAATTCAATTCAAAGATAATGTTTAATTGAATATATATTGTGACTTGTATTATTTTATGAACAAGTTTTGGTTCACATTGACCATGAATCCTCTACAGTCAGCTGCATTTTGTTACAAGAATGCCAACATTGATAAGGTCAGCTTATTTAGGTATTTTTACTCTTTACTACTTCAAGGCCTCAGGAATCTCCTAAAAATGTTCATCTTTGAGTTGAAAATGTACCACTGTGGGTGCCGTGCCATTGTGAAGGAGTTTTGTCTTATAAACGCGTAATTATTCTTACCGAGTGAGTCAGAAAAGATGCCCATCGTTGGAAAGGCTCCCTAGATATATCAGCAATAATATTGTGCAATATTTGATTGAATGCCCAACATGTTTAATTATTTGTAGAATTTTTCTGGCTGAAATTGGTCACTCCCTTCAGTTATGACCACGGGAAGCCCAGGCGATTGTTTGAACAATAATAAATTCAAAACCTCAGAATAGTGAATTGTAATACCTTTGTGTCTTATTTGTCGCACTTCTCTACTGCTGCATCATGTTTCCTTTGTTGACTTCTGTAGGGAGTAATTGTTCGAATACGAGAATTCGATGTGAAGTAACATTAACGCCTTCCTAAATAGAATATATTATATACGAAGGCGTTCGTGTTACTTCACATCGAACTCTCAAATTCGAGAACATTACGCAGTACAGAAGTCAACAAAGGAAACACAATGCAGCCGTAGAGAAGTGCCACAAATAAGACACAAAGGTATTACAATAAACTATTTTTAAGTGTTAAACTTATTATCGTTCAATCAACCGCCTGGGCTTCCTGTGGTTTGACAAGGGGTTTCCTCAAGAAATTCCCTTAGATAAACTTTTAAAACGTGCTAGAATCACGAGCAAATTTTCCTGATATTTTTACCCTACATCATTGACTTGAACACGTTTTAGCACGTGCTTTCCTCTCAGGAGGATGAGAAATTCTTCCCCCTATAACTCATTCAGGGGGATTCCAATTCTCTCAAGAGGACACAGTACATAAATACATGTAAGTGTCATTATCGTCAAGAATGAACACCAAGAAAATTTTGCTCGTCATTTTCACTTGTATTTGCAGGTTTTTAAAGGAGCTTTTACAGAATATCTCCCATATCCACGGGAAAGAATGACCGATTAAAGCTGGGTAAATTACTGAATCTAATTGAACATATCGGCATTGGCAATGAAACAAGAAAGTTTCCAATATTATCGCTTTGATATTCAGGTAGCAGTACTCTACCAAATGCTGGGTGCTTTTTGTACTCACTCATTAATATAAACTCAAATTTTCTCGAAATACTTCAAAATTTTCCCTATTGTTGGCAATCGTTCATCATTTGTAGGCCAGGAATCCCAGACGAAGACTACCAACGTTGAAGCAAGAGGAAGTTTTGAGATTGTTGAAACAGCTGAGTTAAAAGAGGGAGATGGAAATGAAAGTAAAGCCTCAAGCTTAATGGGAGGTGCTATCGAGACTGATGTGAAATCAAACACACAGGAACCTAATGAACAGAAGTGGCATCATAGAGAAATGATCCCCGAAGTTAGTGTCCGTAACCAGGCACATTTATTTCAAAATAGGCCATCTGTTGATAAAGTGCAGCCCCGTCTAAAGCAAACCGAGCCTGTTTCCAAGGGGAATGATGGGGCAAAATATATTGGCAAGATTAAACTTGTAAAGAAGGTAGAGCCTCCTCCTGAAGAAGAGTCTGCCGAGGATGAACCATCAAACAAAGGACCGGAAATTGAAATTCCTGATGATGTAAAAGAGAGGCTCCACAGCTTTGAGGATGTAGTTGTTCGAAGGACGGAGAAGAATTCAAGTGAAAATATGAGGTAATACCTTTAAAGTAACATATTTCGTTTGACCAAATGGCTGCCTTCCAAGCAAATGACCACTTTGCAATACTCCTGGCGTTGGACTTGTCTGAATTCTTCAATATTGTCGAAACAGCGTATCTTATATTTCAACTCGTTTGCTAAATTGTCTAATATCTAAATTCTAAAGCCAGAACAGTCTAAGGCTTCCCTTGATATCATATTGTAGACATTCATAAACATGTTTTTCATGAACATCATACTATGTTTCGTCAAAACGGGAAGCAGAATTTAACTTGTCATGTCCACAAAATTAGCTCCCCCCTCTAATGTTGTGTTTTCAGTTTTATTTCACTGAGTATTGGAAATTTGAGAACTTTGTAGATTATTTTTGAGTCGCTATGGCCTTTTCTGTTCATCTTGAATTTGCGAATGTCTTTAAAACTACATTTATATCATAGCCAAATTTAAAGAATCTTTACCTTACTGTTTTCTTATATCAAAGGAGGATGTTCTCTATCAGATTCGGAAGCCGGTACTCAAACGGAATTTCTCAGGTCTTGTATGCAGCCGATAGGGCAATCATTAAACTGCATACTTTGGTCACCTTAAACAAATTTTGAATTTTATCAGCCGGGTGAGTCAAAAATAATGTCCGCCCTTTGAACAGTTACTAATCCCAAAATAACAAAGCAGCAAGATTTTGCAATATCTGATTGAGCAATCAAAATGTTCAATTATTTTTTAAATTTTTCCTAACAGTTTTCACATCGTGCAGATTTTACAATGGACTTTCTCCAGCAAGTTGCGTCGAGAAACATTCAAAAACTTGCTAAAATCACTGACAAATTTCGCCTTGTTTCTACCTAACGGGAATGACTTTAAAAGCTTCAGTACATGCTATCTTTTAGGAGGATGTGAGAAACTTATTCAGGGGGATTTCGTTCTCCCAAGTATGCTAAAACATGTCAGTGTCATTGTTTTAGGGAGGAAAACCAATAAAAGTTTGGTTGTCCTATTAAATCGTATTTGCAGGTTTTTCAAATTGGGTTTCTGCAGACAATCCCTCATATCAGCTGGAAGGAATGACTGATTAAAGCTTGGTGAATTACTGAATCTAGTTGAACATATCAGCAACGGCAATAAAACAAGACAGTTTTCATTGCGAAGGCTTTGATATCCAGGGAGCAGTATTTCCAAACGCCGGGCGTCCTTTCTTACTCACCCGGGGTATAATGAAATTCCTATCTTAACCAGATGGAAACGATCCTTTTCCATTTTGTAGCAAATGAAAATCAGATGTATTTTGAGTCACTTTGATTGTTGGGGATACGAATCATCAAAGTTCAAAGCAATGGTTATCCCCCAAAAAGGAAACCTGTGATCATGCGCAGAAAGCATGTTTGGTTTATGAAAAGAATGTGGGCGGAGAATCGAACCACAATCCAAACAAGGATTAGCAAAGAAACAAAGAGATTCTCGCGCATAGTAATAGGTTTCTTAGCTGTTGATCTGCTTTGAACTTTACCAGCATAAGAAAAGGCTCAGACAAAAGGGGCAGTCCTCGGTATACTCAACAATTGAAGGAATCTCTATACTTACATCTGTATCGAAATTCTTATCTTTGCCAAATTGAAATGACTATCATTTCGTTTTGTAGCAAACGAAAATCAATTATTCTCGAAGAAGACTTAAACTACCGTAATGAGATGGAATGTAGTGTATTTGATCGACTGAGGCAATTCAAAGAATCAGAAAGCAAAAAGAAGGAAGATCTGCAGGTATGGCGTTTTAAATTACTTCCAACCATTGGTTTTGCTCGAATTTGAAATGCTAAAGTGCTACTTATTTTGTTATCAAATAGTTAGTGTCTCAATGTATACCAGACTTAAGTTTAAAAAACGAGGCACTAAAAAAAAGGAATCCTGCCACTGACATTGGCTATTCTTCAATTTTCTGCGCTCTTCCCGCAGCTTTGTGTACTCAAGACCCTAGTCTTCATACAACTAGGTCTGCTTTACGAAGAAGTTATCTCAACGTATTGACATTGGCCTATCCACCTGCAAAAGTTGTTCAATCATTTGATCATTTTCTCAGCTTTTTAGATTCATTCATTTCGACGAACAGAAAGACACCTTCAAAGCCCTGGCGCGACGTTATATTTTGTAATGGCCCCATTTACCCCGACTCTCAACGCAAATTTTCAGATTCACATGTTCTGGACGGACCTATAACATTTCTGACAGAGCCACTCTGTAGAAATATGAGTAGCATTATTGTAAAGCATTTGAAACTAAAATATCCTGGTCGCTACGTATCTATCGAGAGAATAGATTTGAATTATCCGGACCTTGAAAAGTTAATTTTTTCACAGTTCGAGAATGAAGCTTTTCAACGACGCCCTTTGCAGAAAAAACCCAAGAACATCTCATGCTGTACACTCATATAGACTCTCAGGTGTCAAGGGTGATATGAAATGCAAAGCTAAATTCTTCCAAATCCCCTCTAAATCGGGAGATAACCCAGGGAAGACTGTGAGAGGAGGCAAAGGAAAGCGAGTCAGTTAGGAAGCAGCTGCTGGCAAAAATAAAGCAATGGTAGCGCGTTTGCAGAGGCTAAACAATTCGCTACAAAAATAGGATAAGAGGTGATGTGAATAAAGTAAACATTTGTTTACACTAGCCGAGCATTCCAGGGAAAAACTGATTTTCTCTGCATGGGCAACAACGGGTCTAACTTTGACCTCATCTGCACATTTCAAACAGCCCTTGATGGCCTTAGCCAGGACTCATTTTCATAGGTAACAGGCTAGAAATTCAATTCTTGAGATATTGATCTTTTTCAGTTAAAAAGAGAAGAAGAAGAGAAAAGACGATCGTTAAAACAAGATGCAGAGAAAAGAAGAACACTTGCAGAACAAAAAGAGAAAGAACGGATGCTTGCAATACTCCAAAAACAGAAAGAGGAAGAAGAAGAGAAAAGGCGGAAACAAGAAGAGGCGGAATCTGAAGAGTTCTTGGAAATCGAGAACGAAATTGACAAAGCAGTTGTTCCGGCTGTTGTTAATGATCGGCTAAAACTATTCAAAGAAGGTGAAAAACAACAGAAAGAAAAACGAGAGGTTGGTGCTAGCTTCAAATCTGTAAACTATTTTGTTGCTTTAAAACATCATTATGCTACGTATTCCCTGTTGGCCTTTGTCAGGCTTTGTTTACCAGAGCAATATTTTATTGCATTGCATTGTAGCAAGAAAACAATCGTATAAGAATAATCTGTATTAAAAAGAAGATTCTGCAGAGATCTGGTCTTAAGAGTCCTAGGTACAACCTGGAGTATGCCAAAAGGCTTTCCTATTCAGCTCTTAAGGTCTGTAGTAAAATCCCAATAGATATCTCGGGGCTTCCTACCTTGTGCAAATTCAAGAAACAGTTAAAAATACATTTGATGAGCTAAACGCCAATTATATCACGACTCCCTTAAAGAATAGAAATGACGTTAGCCTTTAGCTTCTTTTGTTGTTTTTAACATATGATATTGATTGATAGAACTGTATGTTTTTGTGGTATTAAGTAGTAGCCGAAGGGATAGCGTGTGTGAATTGGTTAGAAGGAAGAATGACAAATATGACAAATGCGTTGACAACTACTCTCATTGTATTGCTTATTGCTTTTGTAATTTTTGTTCTGCACAGAAATAGTCTAACCAAACCAAATGGTTTTGTCTTTACTGTGGAACTGTATCTATCAGATCCGTTGTAGATTAATTACACATCTTTATTTGGCTTGGCCTGGCTGGATCTTTGATAAGGATACACCTTATTCGTTAAGGTAAAAAGCACACGACCGTTGAAATTGAAAAACCAATTGTGAAATGCAACCTGGTGATTAACTTTGATGCAATGATTGTCTTGAATATCATGTTTGGTATAAGATTGGCAGATGTTGAAAAAACGATTCCAATTTTATTCTACCATATTCAGTTGACGTTATGCAAATCCAGTTAATTCCATCGTTACATACTATTGAATGGACTAGGTTTGTCTAACATCAATTGCATATGGTTGAAGGAAATTATCCTGTTTTCAACACCTGTTTGTTTAGCCAAAAAGAAGATATTCATCACACTCATTTCATAAATAACCATAAGCTACGGATACAAAATCTGAAGCCAGTGGTACTGAATCAAATGAATTAATGGCATTACTGTAAACATTAGCTTAAGCTTTCAATTGGTTCCTTTTTCATATCATTAGAAATTCAGGGCAAGCTTGATTTGTTTGGAAAACAGATATCTTTTCGATCGTAATATGCAAGGCATTGTACCATTCATATGTAGTTTGCAGTTTCTCTGTATTGAAGCTACGATCTTCAACCTTCAATTTCAATTTGTTTGTAGTTTTTCAGTTTTTCAGTATTGAATTTTCAGTATTTATAAAGTATTGAACCGTCCAGAGGTAGTTTTTCGTGTTTCAATATGATAACATGATAATCAAATATTGACATCAACGGGAGAGACTTTTACTTGCTTGTATTTGGAACGTAATAAGAATTGAAACAAAAAAAAGAAAAACAGGTGATGTGAATAAAGTAAAGATTTATTTACATTAGCTGAGGATTCCATGGAAAGATGAAGAGCAGGGAAAGTAAGATATGACTAATTTTCTCTGCATGGACAACTACGGATCTAACTTTGACCTTATATACACATCTCATGCAGCCCTTGATGGCCTTAGCCAGGACTCATTTTCGTAGATAACATGCTGGAAATTTAGTTCTTGAGATATTGATCTTTTTCAGTTAAAAAGAGAAGAAGAAGAGAAAAGACGATCGTTAAAACAAGATGCAGAGAAAAGAAGAACACTTGCAGAACAAAAAGAGAAAGAACGGATGCTTGCAATACTCCAAAAACAGAAAGAGGAAGAAGAAGAGAAAAGGCGAAAACAAGAAGAGGCAGAATCTGAAGAGTTCTTGGAAATCGATAACGAAATTGACAAACCAGTTGTCCCGGCTGTTGTTAATGATCGGTTAAAACTATTCAAAGAAGGTGAAAAACAACAGAAAGAAAAACAAGAGGTTGGTGCTAGCTTCAAATCTGTAAACTATTTTGTTGCTTTAAAACATCATTATGCTACGTATTCCCTGTTGGCCTTTGTCAGGCTTTGTTTACCAGAGCAATAGTTTGTTGCATTGCATTGTAAAAAGATAAAACTTTTACAAGAATATTATGTATGAAGAAGAAGATTCTGTAAAGATCTGATCTTCGGATTCCAAGGTACAACCTAAATTTTTTATATTCAGCTCTTAAGGTCGGGAATGAAATCCCAATGAGTATCAGGAAGCTTCCTACCTTGTGCCAATTCAAGAAACAGTTAAGAATACTTTTGATGAGCTGAAAGCCAATTATAACACGACTCCCTTAAAGAACAGCAATGACGTTAGCCTTTAGCGTCTTTTGTTGTTGTTAACATATGATATTGATTGATAAAGCTGTATTTTTTTGTGGTATTAAGTAGTAGCTGAAGGGATATTGTGTGTGAATTAGTTGGAATGAACAATGAAAAATATGACAAATGCATTGAGTACCATTCTCCTTTTATTGCTTATTGCTTTTGTCATATTGGTTGTGGAACTCTTTGCCGTTCCTCAATCCAAGAATCAACAAGCCTTTCGCTTTTATCCAGGAGTTCCCCATTTGGAAGGCCACTTCGCTTCCTTGAGCTCACCACAGCAATGACAATTTCCAACTGCCGAATGTTGCCATGACTATGTCATAACCTCGTTTCAGAGCGAACAGAGAATCGGTGCTCTTCCCGTCTTAATTTTTTATGTGAAAGTCCACAAGTCCCAGTTTGAGCAAACATATGTCGTTGTTGTTGCCGTTGTTGTTGTTGCGATAACTGGCACTATGAGTTTATTAAGCCATTCAGATCAGTTTTTAGTGTTTTAGAATGATAATCAAGCGATGAAAACAACGGGAGAGACGTTTACTTGCTTGTATTAGGAACGTAACAAGAATGGGAAGTATAATCCTCATGATAAGGCTTTGTCACTTTTTAGGCATTGAAAGCAGAAGCAGAGCGAAGGAGACTTGCAAAGGAAAATGCAGAAAAGAAACGAATTTTTGCCATACAACGCGAGAAGGAAAAAATGCAAGAGCTGATGAGTAAAAAGCAACAGGAACAAGAATTGAACAAAATGGCAAATGACACAAGGACAGAAGCGGATAGGCATCTTGACTTCATTCAAGACAATGTGCAAGAAGAATCCGAAGTGCCTGCTATCGTTCATAATCGTATTAGATTGTTCAAGGACACTGAGAAAGCAAACAAGGAGAGGCAAGAGGTAATCCATCTCTAGTTTTATCAAATTTCGTTATCTGAGTTCTTGTTGCCAAAGAAAAGACCTTGATATTTGCCACCTTAACAATAATTGACGGACCTATGGTGATCTTGTTTAGATATATAACAGAAGAAGTTCACTTGCCATTTGTTGCTCTATGGTTTATCATTCCTGAAGAACATCAATTAGGCTACATTTAGACTCCCCAGATCCCTTACCCCTTACATATATAATTCCGTCATTTGTCTTTAAGGGCTGTGAGGTGAACGGCAGTAAGCATTGAGGCAAAAAACCCATTCTTTGGTGATAGAAGCAATTCGTTTACTCTATCATCTTTGAAAATAGCCTTAAATAACGGACTCATCACACTAAACCCATAAACGCAACAAAAAAACACCGTAATCTGTAGAAAGAAGACTGTTAACTCCTGTAAAAGAACAGCAATTAAATAAACCTGTAACTAGAGAGAAAACTGTTGAATCATGCTGGAGAAAAACGAATTAATCTTAAAACCTGAAATGAAAGGAATAAGTTAGTAACTCATCAGTATCTGCGATAAAGAACAACGTTGAATAACCAAAAACGCGTCTTTTTTTTCCTTTCAGGTTTTAAGATTAACTCATTTTTCTCTGGCATGATTTAACAATTTTCTCTCTAGTTACAGGTTTGCTTTGGTTGATGTTCTTTTACAGGAGTTAACAGTCTTCTTGCTACAGATTACGGTGTTTTTGTTGCGTTTATGGGCTTAGTACGATTAGTCCATTATATAAGGCTATTTCCATATTCTGTACCACAAATCATTTGTCTATCATCGTTGTCTGAAATTAGATGTCACTTGAGGTTTGCGATAACGCAGCACTACTCATGCAAAACACTCACATTGTTATCATTCTCGTCCATTTTACGTGCCATCTTTTTTCAGTAATTTATTTTGAGTGGGCAGGAAGTATTTCTAGCTACTTAAAGCTAATTTAAGCCCACTATGCATGAAAAAAAAAAAAAAAAAAAAAAAAAGACGGTGAGGTGAGTTGCGAGGTCAAGCCTCCGAGGTCACCCATCCGGATTTTGACCTCACTCGACCGAGATTAACTTCAGTCACCTGACGGAAACTGTTTAAGCCGCTCGTCCACTCACCCATCTAATACGAGACAGACTATAATCACTTATACCTAACCATCAAGGTGCGAGAGATGCTCTGTTTTTATTGTTCTAATGAAATTGAGATTTGTCACACCGACTTGACAATTTGAAATGAAATTGATCTTTAAAAAATCTGTTAGGCACTGCGGTTGGAGGCAAAGAAACGGCGAGCTTTGGAGGAGGAAGCTGAACGAAACAGACTCATTGCGGAGGAGCGTTTGAAACAGGAATCAGAAGAAGAACGGCATGCCGGGAAAACAGACATCATGGAAGAAGAGATAGCAGTTGTGGAAGAAAATGTCATGGTTGAATCAGAGATGACTTTTGACTTTATGGATGCTCCAGAGGAGACCAAAGAGAGTATTGGTGAGCCACTTCAAGAGGAAAACGTAGAATGTGTTATGGAAACAGGTATGCAAATTGCAAATTTTCTTTGGCTGTATTTCTTTCAGCTTATTTTTCCTCGACTCTACAAACTTAAAGAAGGAAATTCAATGTGACAGTGTCTATGAACTAGTCTTGATGCACTAAGACCTGAAGTTGGCAAAGAATTCTAAGGTTCCCGGTGAGTAAAGCCCGCTGAAATACCCGTCTTTGTAGATTCAAGGGAGACTCACGACATAGTCCAAGTTATATAAAAACAACAAAAACACTTTAAACACAATTGTTTGCATTTTTTTAATCAAGTTGGATTTTTTGCTCAAACTGGACTTATGAACTTTCACTTAAAAAATTGAGACGGCCAGGCGCAGATTTATCTGTGCCCTCAGTAATGAGGTAAGACGTAAGTCATGGCAACCTTCGACAGTTGGAAATTCTCATTACTGCGGTGAAGCTCATGAAAGCTAATTGGCCTTCAAACTGAAGAACTCCTGGTTCACAGTGAAAGGTTCGTTGATTCTTGGATTAAGGAAATATTTATCTGAATACTTGTGGCTTTTGTGCATGGCTAATGTCACTGAAAACTTGAAGTTTGAGGTGTTTTAGCATCGGAGGTTCGTGCCGGCAACTTAGGCCCATCCGCCATTGCCTGGGACACTGAGCTTTTGGATTTGGATTTTCAATCAGTCCTTTTAGAATGTGTATGATTCCCATGGTTTCGAGCAGTCACCATTCCTTGTACAAGGCTTCGCAATTATATGCTCTAAAAGTTGGTGCCCCATTTGATCGGCTGCTGTGTCCGAGCTGTGATTTAAATTCTCTCGATTTTGATACAGTTGCATCGAACATGTTTCAGCTTGGAGTTTGAGAACTTGTTTGAGTCTATTTGACAAATATTTCCTGATTGATGTGACAAGAGTTTCAAAAAAGAGGTTGCTTCAACACCAGCGAGTCGTGTATCCACCAATATTTAATTCAAGTAAATAGTGACAAGACTTCATCAGCGCTTTTCCGGACATGCTGATGTTATACCGGGTGAGTCAGAAAAAAGAATCCCCGTTTGAAAGGTCACGGCTCCCTGGATATGAAGAAAATGATATCGGCAAATATATAGTTTAATGGTAGAAATGTTCAAATCTACTATAAAATTTACCTGACTGAAATCGGCCACTCCTTTCTGAAATTATGAGGGATTTTCTCGAGAAAGCCTCTTCAAAAACCTTGAAAACGTGCCAAAAATCATGAACACATTTCCCTAACAGTTCTGCCTTACAAAGGCCTTACAGCAATGACTTGTGGACGCTTTAGCACGTGCTATCCTCTTGGGAGGATGAACAAGTTCTCTCCCTGGTATCGAAGACCTATTCAGGGGGATTCCATTCTCCCAAGAGGACAAAATACATGAATTAATGTGAGTGTCATTAATTTTTGGAAGGAAAATTTGCTCATTGTTTTCATTCGTTTTTGAAGGTTTTTGGAAGGGGCTTTCTGCAGAAAATCGCCCATATCCACGGGAAGGAATGGCCGATTAAGGCCGGGTAAATTATTGAACCTAATTGAACATATTGGCAATAAACAAGACAGTTTTCAATATTATTGCTTTGATATTCATGGAGCAGTGACTTTCCAAGCGGGGATTATTTTTCCTGACTCACCCGTTATATGTCATTTCATTTTCATCTTCATTTTGAATTCTTTATGCATAAAATTCCTTCAGCTTACAAACTCACTACTAAATAAGAAAATTAATATCATAATTATATCAATACATTATACAGCTCCCAGTTCCTCTTCACATTTCAATGAAACTACAAAAAGCTCAATGCACAGCTCTTAGACGGCAACATCTTTTGAGAATACAACGACGATGGTCTTTTGGGTATTGATTTTAGGCTGAATTAAGTTTTTTAAAACTTGTTTATGTATCATTTATGTAATTGCAAATTATTCTTTATTCTAAAATGTATGCATTGTGATGTAAATGATTGTTTACTATAAATTCTTGGCTGACCTGTAAATAGCTCACAATGAAGAAGATTTATATCGAAACGTTTGAACGAATAACAGTGTGTTTTGTAAGTTACATTCAGTTAAAGCTAAAATTATGTATGGTTGTTACATATCTATATAGCAGCTATTCTTCCAGGAAGTCATGTTTTAAGTTGCGTTCAGCTTGTATAAAAACTTCTAATTGCTTTTTGAATCTACCAAGTGAAGTGTAGGGAGCTCTCTAATATTAATGGGAATATCGTTCCCATCTTCAACAGCTGAATAGTGAAAGCCTGTCATGAAATCTCCAGTCTGAAGAAATATTTCCGCTGACATTCTTTGTTTTACATATTCTCTTATAAGGTTATTGTGAACCAGTAGCCATAAATTAACGTTTTGCTTGTTTTTTGTGTGAGAATAAGTTTGAAATCTTCTTGAAGCCCAACCAAGCCCCAATTTAGAAGTGCCGATACTGCTGATGGGAAGCGCTGATATTTCTCATTATGACTTTCTTGTACCTTATTAAGTCGGCAAATACTCGTCACTTTAACTTAAACCAGGCTTTGAACTCTAATTTGCAGCATGTCCTATCCAACTGTATCCAAAAGGAGAAAATTGAAGTCACAGCTCCTCCGCAGCAGGAACAAAAACGGAGCGAAATTTGAATGCCCTATATATCAAGACATTTTCAAGGCATTTGAATGTTTTTTTTTATTTGAAATCAATAGCGTGGTGTTTATATTATTCACTCGCAGTAGAGTTGTTACAAAGATTTTAGCGATTTTTTCACTGCAGACGACAATGAGAACGAAAAGGAGGCTATTGACTTCCAAGAGAGGCTCAAAGGAATTGACACGCATCATGATGGCTATGGTATGTTAATTTATTTTCGTGTCATTCAATATAGTCAAAGTAGTGACGTTAAGAATCCGTCTATTTGATAAACAGGTATAGTATGCTAAAATTCGTGTGATAGCAGCGTCTCCTTTATTTGTCAGATTTTACAGCATATTTCTGTCTTAGTTTATTACATTCTGCGTTTGTTTGCCAATGTCTTCTTTGATTGGTACCACATGTTTGTTATCTGTTATTACTGTCTGTCATGATTTGGTAAATATTTAAGTTAGAGTGCTCGACAAAAACTTACATTTTTACTTTGTTTCAGTTTCAAATTAAAGTATGTTTTCAAATATTTTGGTCACTAGTAAAATCTTCCCTAAAATAGATCTTAAGTAGAGTAAATCAGACAGTTAAATAGATTTTTGGACAGACGAAAGGTTTTCCTCACAGCAATTTTGTTCATGCTTTTTGTGGTGGTGTTTGTCATTCTTGTAATAAAGCACGAAAATGAAGAGTCAAGACTTTTGAAATGAACTTTTGTTCTTGTTTGATATCAGAGCAATGAACTAGATGACGTATTTTCAGTATTGCAAGACATGTTTTGATTGAACTACATTGAACTAGGAAGACGATTGTTGGTCAGTCAAAACATGTGTCATTAGAAAATGTTCTTTTAGTCAATTTCAAATCGGTTTATTTACCCATTGTTTCTTTAAGATCCGGACCATGAACGTCGCATGCTTGAGGAGGCAGAGGAAGCATTCAAGAGCTTTGCTGTGCACCAGAAAACAGGAAGTAAGCCAAAACGCTCAGCCAAGACAGACAATCTCATCAAATCATTCAGTGTTGCTTCAAGCACGCCAACTGACTTCCCAGCAAAGCGAAATGAATTAAAGAAAGCATCGCCTCGAAGCCCACTTCAAACTTCAAAGACCGTTGATGAGCAGATCATTCCTGATGTGCAACAAAACGTTTTCGAAGCCCCCGCAGATGACATTGAAGCTAGTAGCAAAGTGAAGGAAACTGTAGACGATCGGGAGGTCGTTGCATCGGGAATGGTGAAAAACAGAGCGAATCTCTTCTCAAAAACAAAACCACCGTCATCTGGAGATAGGACAGAAAGTGCACAAGCAAATGTGAGGAAATGGATTGCTTCTCATCCTTCCACTAACACTGCACGCGTGTCTGAACCTCATGATAGTGAACGGTTAGTTGTCATCTTTTATTTTCTTGGAAATTAAATACACCACTTTATGACGTAAACCTAACAGAAATCAACCCTTCCTCTGTTTACCCAGGGTAACGAAAGATGAAGTGAACGTGTAGTGGACCTAGTCAATTTCAGCAACATTGCAAAGTCTTAGAGTGTCTTCCACAAGGGAGCCTAATTTTGAAGCACACTTCCCATACACAAGGAATGATTATCAATTGAAATGCTTTCTCTCGCCACAACTTAAGTTGGTTGATTATGTCCTTCGCAAAGCCCTTCTCTCATGTAGAACTCAAACGTTCATGTGAAATTGGAAGAAATAGCTTTTGCTTAAAATACGATCTATGTAAAATACTGCTACTCAACATACGGTTTTCAGGCCGTAATTTCGTCATCTGTCTGTCGAAGAAATAGAAGAACCGTTATGTCTTGGATCTTGTTGGTTTTCGATGTCAGTGCTTCAAAAGAAAATTAATGATCGGTAACAAAATCAGATTTTGCAGATTTTCAAAAAGATTCGTTTTTCATTAGTTCATCCAGTAGTACCGACTTGACTTAGGTTCTATTTATGTTAGAGGAAGGTAGGAGGACACTGGAAACGGCGAAATCTATCAGTCAAAGGCTAAAGGCTCTGACACACGATGAGCCTTTACGTGAAACTTGCTTGCAATGGCGTTGCGAGATAAGCTAAACTTTTGTTAGTGCAAGCCGTTGCCTAAGTAGAAACAAGTTCTACCTTTCGTGAAACTGCCTCGCAGCACCCGCAATATAAAATCTGGCAGCTCGTCGTCAAATGTCGGGGTGTTACACCGTGCAATGTTTTGTGATACTTATCTCGCAGCGCCATTGCAAGCAAGTTTCACGTAAAAGATCATCATGTAACAGAGCCTTTAGTGAAAATTTCGTTTGATGAAATCACTCATCCTTTACACCCAGAAATTAGGAGAATGCTGGAAAGGGGTTTGTATGGGAATGAGAATTCCACTTTTGATTCTGGTTCATGATTTACTTGCCATTGGAATTTATAGAGTTTAAATTTCAATGGAAAGTAAATAATGGACCAGAATCGAACGTAGAAGTCTCGTTCCCATACAAACCCCTTATAAGCACTTTTTTAATTTCTGGGTCTAAAAGGTGAGTGATTTTGCCAAGTGAAAATTCAGGTCTAAGTTAGCCATTGACTGACATTTCGGTTTTGAATATCGGCCGCATACCTTGTTTCACAGCCCGCCAAAGGTGTTAAATATTTTTGACTCACTCTGTATGCGGTATGAAATTTGTTGGACATTTTTACCACAGTGCCAAACTGTTTTACATGTTTCACTGTCATTAGGATAAGAGTTTTCGTTTAGCGCATAAGTGGCTTACAATTGTGTCTTATTAGTTTTGATCACACACAAAAACAATTGGTTAAGGTGGCTCGCTACCAATAAAACGTTAAGGTGGCTCGCTACCAATAAAACTTTCACACACTTGGTGTCCTATCGCTCATGATTAAGCAGGTTATTTCTTATGACTTGTTATGTCTTGTTTTGCTTGTTACGGAAGTTTTACGCTTTTTATATTACGCAAGTTTGAAAAATTCATATCAAGTTCAGGGGAAAAAAAGTAAAAGTGACACCTTGGATATCCTATACTTTCACAGTTGGGCTACGAAAATTAATCCGTTTTCTACATTGGCAGTGACGAAAAAGGTTTCACGAGGATTAGGGATGCTACGTTTCTCCAAAAAGTATTTACCCATTGTTACTGTACAGAAAATGTACAGAAGTTTAATGGAACCCTACCTCAGATATAGCTGCTCGGTGTGGGGAGTTTCTGGCATCAATGCTATAAATAGGTTGCAAAAACTCCAAAATAGGGGGGCAAGAATAGTCACAAACAGTGCTTATGATGCTTCAGCTCTACCCATCATTAGAAAACTTGGTTGGCCCACCATCAACGAGCTTATCAATTCAGAAACTTTAAAAATGGTGTGCAAGTCGGTAAATGACCGAACTCCCACTTACCTAACAGAAATGTTCGTCAGGCTATCCGATTCATGCAAGAGAGAACTGCGCAATACCTAAACAGATCTGACCGTTCCTCATCGCAAATCGGCCTTCGGACAAAAGAGCTTCTCGTATAAGGGTGCTAAATTGTGGAACGATCTTTCCATTGAAATCTAATCATCAAAAACTTATGAAACATTCAAAAAAAGAATCAGCAATACCAACAGCGAATGCTGATTCTCTCTTTCATGCATTACTTTAATTTGCTTATTAGATTGTTTTGTAAATAAGATTATTTAATTTTGTATGCTTTTCTTTTAATTTAGTTATTGTATGTATTTGCACGGCCCACTGTAAATCAGTCCTTTGACTGACGTGGCTACCGTGCCTAAAGAAGTTAAAATCAATCAAATCAATCAATCAATCAATCAATGGCGTTGAAGCTACACTCGCACAAATAGGCCCACGGCTGCTAAGGCTCGGCTGCCCTTCCGATTTCAGCCTGTTCGTACATATTTCGTCACAAGCATCAGGCAAATACCAGGCTCTATTTTCTCATCATCAGCGCAAGTTGGATTTGAGTGAACTAGCCCATCTCCCGAAAAAGCAAATCACCCTCCCGAAGGTGGGGTTCAAAGGAAAACCTGCATTTTCCCGCCACAGAACACGATACACGATGCAATGAAATGAAATGAAATGGAAATGAAATCAAACGAAGCAAAGTGTTTCCCCAGCCCAAACCAAAAGGAGAGAAGAAAAAGCGCAAAACTCGAAGCCAAATAGGGTCTAAGCGTAACAAGATGAGAAAATGCAACCGCGGTAAGCGATAGCTAACATGATATCCTGAAATACCTGCATAGCCAGACAGAGGCGAAAAGGCGCATTGTATAAATGAAAATGACATTTCTCACCAAATCTGAGGTGCCATGCCTCGTGCTACCAATGTAGAATGGCATTGCTGCTATGACTGACCTGAAAATAGCCTGCTAGAACGTAGCTGAAAAAGAAACATGGCTCAATGGCCACATACACGCAACACACAACACACATAATGCAACCAAGTCCGAACGCCATTTCAACAAGCATTGCTCGACGCGCTGTCGAGACTTTTAGCAATTTAATTTGCAGCCACTCCACACAGTGTGCAAAATCACTAATTTCTCGAATCACGCTCTGTTTTATACTGCATAGAAGAAACCATGCCGCATGCACGACCATCTGAGAACACGTAGATACCAGTCAAAGACATTGCATCTCCTGAGACTCACATCATAAGTCACTTCAAATCGCCAGAGGCATAAATCTGCAATAAACAATAAAACTGCATGTCCCTTGCTTTGACATTAACACCAATGTTTAGGTCTGCTCTGAAGTGTTTAAAAGCCTCCACCTCCTCTCCCTGACACTTGATGACGGCTCCCTGTGACAATGGAAGCTAGCGGTAGGTAGAAGACAGGTTGCATTACGCGAATGCTTGGAGGTATGTGGAAAGCACATCGTTGTCCTAGCAGCTATTGTTTTACTCGTCCATCTCAAAAGCCGGAAAAGTGTACTTTAGGTGGAAAACGTATCGCAGATACTGCAAATCCTCAAACCATTTGAGTTGTTGGTTCCCCAGGCGCAATAACTTAATTACTCGTTCACTTTATAGAATACATTTGACTGGCTTTATTCTTGATAGGGTGCAGCTGAATGTGCAGTTAGGGGAGATGGAAAAGAAGGCTGGAAGTTTAGTCGAAAAGATGGAGGATTTGAAAGAGCAAGGGGACGATGAAGAAGCCCTAGAATTAGAGGAAGACCTAAACGCAACGAGGCTTGAAATTTCAAAAATTAAACGCAAATTACTGAAATTGCAGAAAGAACAAGGACAGAGTAAGCAACTCAAACGAGACTCTTCAATTGGATCTGAACCACATTCAGTACAAGCAGACGCAACGAGTGACAGAGCCTCGTCTACAGGTTCACGTACACCAAAAGGAGGATCGTTAAAATTATCAAGAGAATGTAAGGCGCCTTTTGATAAGCCTCCACCCCCTGTCGATGAAAGTTCTTTTAATGAGGACGGAGAAGTGGTAGTCGAGGGAAGTGTCTTTTCACATATAACAGTAAGTGTATCATTGTTTCTCATTCTTTTTGCCATCGA
Source organism: Aurelia aurita complex sp. Pacific (assembly GCA_004194395.1). NCBI lineage: Eukaryota > Metazoa > Cnidaria > Scyphozoa > Semaeostomeae > Ulmaridae > Aurelia > Aurelia aurita complex sp. Pacific. The sequence goes on from REGL01000326.1 coordinate 72,783, forward strand.
GTGAAATTGTTTAAAAACTTTTGACTATTGCCAACTAAACTTTTATCGATTTCACTTCACAAGCGTTCAAATTGAAATATCATGAAAATGTCTAAAAAGCTGACCATATTCATATTTAGTGCCTCAAAATCTTTAAGAGAACAACATTAAGGAAGTAGTTGAACCAAACCATCGACATGAATAAATAGAAGATATGATATAAAAATACCTGTTTGTCAGGTATTTTTATGAAAATACATTTTGATGTAAAAATCTTCTTCAGTTTGTCAGTTGCTACGTAGTTTAGCGATAAACTCTACGTTCTCAGGTGGGGTTATCCTCGAACCGAGAATGACGAGTAGATCTTCGTTTAAATGACGATTGTAAAAGATCTCTTAGAGGAGACTTTGTGATATCTTTCTTATGGGGGGCTTTGTGATATCTTTTTTAGGGGGGGCTTTGTGATATCTTTTGACACTCGTCAGAATAGCACAGAAAAAGAAAACTGAAGGGGGGATTCAATCAAATAGAATCACTAGCTAGATTTCTTTTCTGACACATCATACAATTTATTCTGGCTGTTTTATAAAGCATTACGAAAGCATTCCTACTGGCAGTATTTGTTGGTGATGGTATAAACCCCTTAGCTAATAGAGCACGAGACATTTTTTTCTATTTATATTAAATATTACAATACATCTTACACAGTACAGGGACCATACCATGGGAAGTGAAAGACAATGACTAGCCCATGGCCAATACATAAATGCATAAAGACACGCAACGTTAAACTACGTACAATTAAACTATGAACGATTGAAACGTATTGGAGACTATACTAGATTCTGTCTAACATTAGGTTTCAGGTCAGGGTTGCGATGAATTTAAAATGTCACGAGCGCAACTCTTGTTGTTTTATAGTGAAGACATGGAAGCACAAAGACTTTTGTATGACTCGTAGAGCCGTCTTACTCAACGATAAAGCCTTGGACATCGACGGTAAATAGAATTCTATGGGGAGTGCAAGGGCGTTGCTAGGGGGTTGACATTTCCACCCCACTTTTTCTCAAGCCTGTAAACGATGTAAAAAGCATTAGATTTACCTGCTAGCAATCAATTCTATTCCTTGCCCGCCCCATTTTTCATGGTTGGTGCCTCCTTGGGGAGGGGGGGGGTCATTTCGGTAGTTAATGACTCAGGAAATAAAAACTTTGGCTGCAAAACAAACTTGAAATTTGCAAATTAATTGATATGCTATACAAGAAGCAGATAAGGAAGCGAGGGAAGGCCACCGGAAAGTCACGATAAAAAGGTTCATAGATTGGATAGAATGAATAGTATCGTAATTTCTAGGCCACCCCCTCACATATCATTATCAATTGTTGGAGCACTGGCTGTAGGACACTCTGAACGAAAGGAAAAACTAGGTGTGATACATCGAGCATTATCAGTTCGTTATTTCGTTCCTAATGCATTGAGTGTGTCTTCTTTCCGTCGCTATCTACTTCTCCTGGGAAGGTGCCATTTTAATCCTGGTGTATGGCAGAAGGAATCCAGTTTATTGGAATATTCTTGGGAAATCGCAGTTTGATGATGAATTTTATTATCATTGTAACGACTAATAGTTTCATATTGTTGAACAGGATGACAGATTTTAAAGACTGTGGCTAAACCAGTGAAATTAATGATCGACGAATCCAAATAAGTAATAGTAATGACATGTCCATGTTTGACAAATCCAGTTTAAAATATTAGACATTTTATTATTCTTAAGATTATTCTTTCGAGTTTCCTACATCCAAACGTTAGATGAGAAATTCGAAGGTCCTGACATGTGACCAACAAAAAAAATTCGAAATCTAAGAAGAATACTGACCCTTTGACGTTTTCCTTAGTCTTATGAAAAAGAGAGTACAAAGCAGCGAAAACAGAGAGCAGAATTCAGAAAGTCGTTAAGCTTGAGCAAGTCATCGTTAGACTCTTATGAAAATGCGCCGCCAATGGGTTTTGGAGGACCAGAATTCGCCAAGGATAAATCAAAGCTGTCTAGAGAATGTAAAATGCAAAGAGATACTCCTATTCCGCCTGTTGAGAGCGAGGCTTATAATGACGAAGGAGATTGTGTTCCAGAAGGAAATGTCTTGCAGCAAGTTAAGGTAAGCTCACATTTTTTTCAATTTATACTAAGGGACCGTTCATTATCTAACCAAATTAATTGGACAGTGAAATATTTTTGTCCCAACTGTGAGCAAATGCACGATTTTATTTTACCCGACTTCGACCATTTATAGTATAGAAAAAACTTCAACTGTTGCAATTCGCCTTAAAGACCGTACATTCTTTTTAAACGCAGTGCAGATATCCTGTTCAAGTTAATACAATGATGACAATCATCTTACCGGAGATGAGTATTCCTTGAGATAAGCCAGAATATTCTTGCATCTTTGCTGTACTCGAAATGGTTTCAAGCTTCAGGATTAAGAATAGGCAGCTATATTTTCCCCAACATGCCTTGCAAAAAATTTTTTTCTACCAAGACTTCCTAGAGATCTAAGTCTTTTCACCAACTAAGTTCTCTTTGTTACCAACCCCTGGCTAAATGGTGAACGGTCCTTAAATCTCAATCTAAGATTTTTCAGAAACTAGTTCGAAGAAAAACTTTTATCAACTTTGATAGCTGTCTGTTGCAGGTTTGATGGTTGAACACAGGCAGGTCTATTAAAGCCTACCACGAATATCACCGCGTCAAATTGTGCAATTTTGTCTGGTTCGCCATGAAATACATATCCAGTTTAATCCATGTTTTCTTTTGGTAAATTAATTCAAATGTTTTATCAAGGAGTTGTGTCCACAGCACATGCTGCCACAGGTGACAAGTATAATTTTTCATCTCAGAATAACGCTCGTTAGTTGGATAGGTCGTATGTATTTGATGAAGGCTCTCTTGTTAGGGTAAATATTTCTCCAAATCCCAACTGCAGTAGATTGAACGAAACATCAGTAGAGATGAAACTTCTAACTCAAATCTCGACAACAGATGATTTCATACGCCTGTGTTGTCTGATCAGCCTAGTTCACGGCTCAGTGCCATAGTCTAAGACAAATACTTTTTCATCCTTTGCAATGCAAAATCCGTAGAGAATACACAGTAGTCAGCAATTATTGCAGATAAGATGCAGTGGGCTTACTTAAACTATAGTCAACGCTAAAGTATGACCAAAAGCTATGAGCGCAAACAAATTTTTCGATGTCATTTTGGCTCTGTTTGCTAAAGAGTAAAAGCTAAGGTCTCTTTCGAAAGAGGAAGAGAAAGGAATATTTTCATGAAACATTATCGAAATTTCAGCGTGCAGACGGGGGCTAAAATCGAGCATCAAAAATTTAACTCTTGCTCTACGCAGCCGCCGACGTCCAAATGTATATGGCTAAGAAGTTCTAATCTGGCTGTATCCAAATCTGTGCTCCTTTTATTTCTTGACCCAGTAGATTTTTGTCTGTATACGAAGAAATGACGAAGAATTAGCAGATTTTGGAAAATCTGGTTTCCTCCATGACGGGGGAAACAACGAGTCGCTACAACAGCAAATAATAGAGACTTTATTACAATGAAACTATATCGAGCATGGAAGACTATCTCAAGGGAATTTAGTCTAAAGTTACTTATTCGTGCCAAATGATTTTTATTCCTTTGACAGAATATTTTGTTTAAATTGCAAACAATAAATTTGGTACGTTTACAATATGTTCAAAGAATCTTTTAAGTGTTTCTTTGCAGTGTAGTGTTTCTCAGACTGCGTTCACACGATGCCAGCACATTTTGAAAACGGTGAAAAATGTGATGGTAGGAAAATTTGAGCTAGCGTTCGCATGATACCGGCCAAATACCGTTTTCAAAATATGTCCGTTAGAGTTCCGTTTTCAAAATCTACCGTTTTCAATATCTGCCTGCAAAATGTGTGCCCTTTTCTTGTGAACGGGAGGCCTATCGGTCGCATTTTCACCGTTTCAAAATGTGCCGGCATCGTGTGAACGCAGTCTCATTTGCTCATCTAGCCGTTTAAGAGATTACAATCGATACATTCCATGTGCTTTCTCGAGCAAAAAGGTTGTCTCAGATTCTGAATTGTACAGTTAGAAATTTGAAAAAAATATTCTATTAAAGAAATAAGCATCACTTGGCATGAACAAATAGCTCTGGATTAAATTCCCTTGAGATAATCTTCCACGCTGGGTACAATTTCGCAGTGATTAATTTCCAGTTATTTGTTGTTGTGGCGACTTGTTTTTTCTTCTGCTATGGAAGAAACCAGATTTTCCAAAATCTGTTAAACCGTCGCCAGTTCTACGTACATAAACAAATATCCATCGAGCCAAATGAAAAGGAGCAGAGATTTGGATACAGTTAGAGTAGGGCTTCTTAGCCATATACATTTGGACGTCAGCGGCTGCGTAGACCAAGAGTTGCCTTTTTTGAGGCTCGATTTTAGCCCCCGTCTGCAAGATGAACTTTCGAAAATGTTTCATGAAAATATTACGCTTCTTTTCCCCTTTCGAAAGAGACCTTAACTGAGCAAGTAGAGCCGAGATGACATCCAGAAACATTTTTACTCTACATAGTTTTTGATCGTACTTTTGTCTGCTTCAAATATCAATATGGGAAAGAATGTTTTCACAGGCAATCGACAGACAAATAGATTGCACATTTACGGTTAAAAAAGGTCTATAAGAAACCAAGGCCGTACTCAGGAAATTTTCAGCAGGGGGCAATGGATGCTGGAAGACTCGATGTGAAGACTCAATGCTGTAAGACTCATGCTGGCATGCATATTATTTCATCTTTGACCAAGTAATTGAACCACGCTTTTTCAGGTTTACAACTTCAGCTGGCAAGTTTTTTTTATTCGATTACTTTTATAAAATAAAATAAACTCAAATAAACAGTACTGCGTTGATCCAGCAAGAATATTGGAGAATTTCAAATCCGATAAATATACCGAGCAACTTTATCTGCCAAAAGAACTCTAGAGGATCAAAAGTTACAGCCTACAGGGTGTCCCAAAAAACATGTGCGCTGTTTGAGTGGTTTCTGCGGAGCAGCCATAAATCCAATTTTTCTGTTTTTAAGATTCTTGATAGAAGAAACTTTAAATTAAAGGTTGACACCGAGTTTGAGTAAATCTGATCACTAGTTGCTGATTTATGGAGCAAGAAAGCCAAAATTATTTGCTGCCTCAAAACCAGAGGATTCATAATTCTCCATTGCGTGAAAATCAACGAAATTGATTGAAAAAAACATACCTAGCCCTGTTTTCTGATGTTTATAAGTGAGACAGATAGTCATGCATTGAATTTTGTAACAACCAAGAATATTGGACAGAGCTAGGGTTGCTAGGAATGGTAATGTGCAACACAAGTGCTGCAGGCCATGTCATGCGTCCATCAGATATTTTGCTTCTCAAAAGTGATAAAGTCGTTTTAAACCAACAATATTGCGTTCAGCATGCTGCTTGCTCGATATTATTGAAGAATATGGTCATTAATTGCTCCCAAATGCGTTTCCTGGCATAACTGTAAAGTTTAAGTTAACTTGATGTTAAAATTCAAGTTATAAGGTTAAGTACGGGGATAAAATCCTCTGGTTTTGAAGTAACCAGTGAATCAGCAACCACTTGTCAGATTTACACAAACTCGGTGCCAAGCTCTAAGTTGAAATCTCTCTTACTCACCAATCTAAAAAACAGGAAAGTTAGATTTATGGCTCCTCCACAGTAGCCATTCAAACGACGCACATGTTTTTTGGGACACCCTGTAGATTGTTTTGTTTTGGGTTTCCTATCTCTATAACGACCTGTTCCAACACTCTTCTGATATCCTTACTTGAGCGTAAATTCCTTCTGGCATTATTTGAAAAAGATCGTAAGTTTGTTTTTGTTATATTAAAAACTTCATTTTCATTTCAGGCATTTTCGAAAAGCTAATTTTCAGTATAAGAAAGAGGTGAGACAACCTTACTCTTCTTACTACAGGGTTTTTCAGAAAAAATGCAACCCAACGTTATTCGAGATTCTTCAGGAAATAATGATATTTGAAATCAATTTGAGGCACAGCATCTGAAAGCAGAATCTATCTTCTTTCCAATGATATCCTGGTTGGTTGATTGAATCATTCGTCACTGAATTGACGTTCCCACAAATGTAGCCTATTTGAAATGCCGGAAAGTGACAGGATATTTACAGATACGAAAACCCATCTTTGCGAGAGCTCATTTATTCATTCTTAATAAATGCATCTCATGGGAATAAATTTGTCCTTTTCCTAGGCATCACGTAGAGTGATTCAAGGTCTGAAATGTTTTGACAAAAACTGTTTTATAATTTTTACGGTGAAAAAGGTGTTGATTTTGCCCTTGCATGCTGCATTTGAAATCGGCCATACTTACTAAAATATCAATTGAATGGTAATTGATTCAGTTAAAGTATCCAAACTGCAGATCATCAGAAAAGAAAAAGATTGTACTTTTGGATGGTATACAGTACATCAACTCATGTCTTCTCATTTGTTCAAACACTTTCAATTATAGTTGGGTTGCGTTTATTCTGAAACACCCTGTCGTTTATCAAATGCTGTTACTGATAGCTTACCTTTCTCAATGATGACGGTGTGCCAGTTTTTTCAGTTTGTACGATTATGTAGCTTCTTAGGCTTCTTTTAATAAATGTATGAATGTTATCTTTGTAAAGATCATAATATGAAGTGTAGATCGTTAAATTCTTCATTAGCTTTCTCACTCACTCTCCGTCGCAGAGGCTGTTTGCTTGTTGGATAAGCTTGTTTTAACAATGTTCAACAAACAAACAAACAGCCTCTGCGACGGAGAATGTTTGTCAGTTGGTGATGCATATTGATAATGGAGCCCTTGGAATGTTTATGTGCGTCTAAATGGCTATCATTTTATCTGTTCTAGGGGAAACTGCACCTACATTTCCATTCATGGGAGTGTTCAAGAGAAGTCTTCGCAGTATCGAACTACTGACTGCATTAGAAGCTACCGAATGGTGGTAATGCTTATTTTTATATTCCTTTCTATTTGGGTGTTTATCATAGATTTAGAGATTTATTGCTGACAAAGTTTATTCAAGGGAGCAATTAGACACAAACCATAGCACCATACTCTGCGAATGATTTCTTGATTTTAGGCAAGGTTTTACATGCCATCATTTTTCAGCACTCAAATAACACTGATTTTTAAATGGAAGGGGTCGTAGACACGTAGAAACACACAACGTAACGGGCTATATAACGGGCTATGCTCAAACCGTCGTGTTTAATCCAATTAATATCAATGTGCTTATATTTTACTTTATTTACTTTTTTATCAGGGTAGCAACAGTGTTTGCACTGAGAACACCTTTCTTTCTCGGTAGCGATTCTTCGCCTTGTTATCGAATATGATTGATCCGTTGCGTAAGAATCACAGATTAAATCACACATCAATACTGCATATTTATAAAACTTTTTTAACAACAAAGCAGAATGTGTTGTATTTTTTTGCAGCTATTTCGTGAATCAACGGAAAATGAAACTTTTGAAAAACATTCACCAAAGTGTTTATCTTTCAGTGCATGAGAACAAAGGAAATCTCATCATACTCTACCTTGAAACCATGTTTTATTAATAGCTACAAAACGTCGTAAGTTAAATTCAGTTTGCTCGTAAAACGATTGGCGATTCTGACACGTAAAGAATGTGTCTCACTTGCTATTTCTATAATTTTATTTCAAATGAAATTTAATGCTTACCTTGACGTGGAGAATGTGTCTATCTTGCTATTTCCATATTTTGAATTAATTTGAATGCTTACCTTGTGTATCTTTTCTGCATTAAATTCCAGCTGAGCTGACTGCAGCTGCCAACTACCGCCATTTTAACTTTTAAGTATGGCTAAAAAATGTATCTTTGTCATGGTTCTCATGCAGGTTTTCTTACAGATACACAAGGTAAGTATTCAAATTAATTCAAAATATAGAAATAGCAAGATAGACACATTCTCCACGTCAAGGTAAGCATTCAACTTCATTTGAAATATAATTCTAGAAATAGCAAGTGAGACACATTCTTTACGTGTCAGAATCGCCCATGGTAAAACCACAAATTGTGACAAAAGGAAAGTCTCTTCAAGACTTAGAAATACCGTTTAAATTAATTTGGTTCCTGCCACCATTGTGGACAATTAAATGTTTAAAGATTTTTACAATGAGGTTGTAGTGATTTTTCAAAACGTTACGCTTTTTTGGGTTGTAAATGCATGGATCATCAACAGTTCTGCTAGTTAAACTGATGACTTTGTTGTGTCAAGATTGCTCTTTTCAGTACATTGGCCATGAAATCATATTGAATTTCATAATTGAAGCTTTGTAGATGACGTAATTATATAGACATGAAATTTAGACTAATTTGTTTGCGTATTTTAGTTGTCAGATATAATAACTTCTATTCTGTTTTCCGCTGTCGATACTGTTACGCTTCTTCGGACGAGAAATCAAGCAGTTTGGTTCAGTATTCATTTTGCTTCTACCAATATATACCGGATGAGTAAAAAAAAAGAATCCCTGTTTGAAAGACGACAGATCTCTCGATATCAAGACAATAATGTTGGCAAATATGTCATTCAATAGCAAACATGTTCAAATATATCGTAAATTTTACCTTCCTGAAATTGGCCACTCCGTTCTGAAATTATAAGAGATTTTCTCCAGGAAGCCCCTCCATGAAACTTCCAAAAACTGCATAAAATCGCGATCAAATTTCTCGCGTGTCTATGCCTTATAGCAATGACTTGTACATGCTTTGGCACGTTTTATCTCTTTGTGAGATGAAAATGTCATCCCTGGGGGCAAAGCAACACTATTCCGGACTATTTCATCTTCCCAAGAAGATAAAATATGTTAGAATGTGTTGAAATCATTGAGATAAGTCAGAAAGTTCGGGAAATTTTGGTCGCTGTTTTGAGCCTATTTTGAAGATTTCTCGAAGGGCTCTCTGAAGAAAATCCTTCATAACTTCAGAATGGAGTGTCCGATTTCAGTCAGGTAAATTTTGAGGTCTATTTGAACATGTCTGCTGTTTTCAAACAGGGATTCTTTTTATTAACTTACCCGGTATATATACCAATATACTGACTGCCTTTTAAAAGAAGCTTAGCATCATTTTATGGCAGCCCCGTCTGTCCATAGGGAATGCTTGTCAATGAGACCATATAAAAAGACTACAAAGTAAAGGAAATGTACCATTGGTAACATCAGTAATACAGCGTTACCGCAACCTTGAATTGGCTCCCTCTCAATGCATATTTTACAAAGCCGTATTGGACCGACCGATGTAGCCTTTTAAATAAACAGTGACAAAAAGTGCTTCCATAATAAGACAGAGAGTAAAGCAGCATATGAATCATTCGTCGGACATAGCCGATTGCTCGTGGCCCATGGTCGAAACTGCCAAAGCTTTATTTTCACGGACCAATCAGACGGCTAAAAATCGAAGGAGACAAAAGAAACCCGTGAAGCTTTTTCTAAATTTTAGCTACCTTCATAAAACGCCACCAGGACAAAAAACTGCTTGAGATTTCCCGACTTGTTTAAAGCAATCTACTCGCCAGGTGTTTGGGTGTACAAGTTTGGATGCCGGTTAAAACATCTGCAGGTCCCAAATATGACAAAACGCCCTGTGGACGAGGTTGAATCAAAAGATCAGTTTTACCATAGTCACAGTGGTTTTACCTGGGAAACTAATTTTGTCTTTCATTTACTTGTAAAAACGAATTTAAAGATTGACCTTATAATTAAATATGGGTGATCCTTCGTCTATAAATAAAACAAAATACTTTGTAACCCTGCTGACTGTTCCAAAATATCACAGAAAAATTTTCCAGAACTTTGGTCCAAAATGTTTTGTTCCTGCTTGAAAAATAGTGCGTTTTAGTATATTCTATTACAATTAAATGAATATATTTTATATTAACCTTTAGTCAGTTTATGATGAAAATGATGTTGATATAATGAAATTGTAGCCAATGATGTATTTTTCTATTTTGTCAAATAATGGAAATTAATATTGTTACGAATTTGATGGAATAACATACATTGACATATTTACTCTGCTGTTTGTGTGCCCTTTTCTAAACTGGCTGGAAATTGGAAATTCGGGGTAACAGTAAAACGTTGTCAACATTGCAAGCGAAACGTTGCCTAGTCTTTGTCAGGATTAGTTGGAACAATCACAACTTTGACTAAAATTCGACAGACTTTAGTAAGACCCTGCATACAGGCCTGAGTATGACAAAGCGATTTGACAGCTTATTATTTAAGATTTAATCAAAGTGAAACTTAATTACAAGGTGCAGAAATTAGGAAAAACAGCCTCTGGGTTCTTATTTTTTCAGGTTCTTATACAGTAAATCCCCGCATATAAGAAGCTACTTATTTGACAGCCAGGCTGAAATAGGTTCTTATTTTAAAAGTACTAAGACTAATTTCAAGGTACAAAGGTTCTTATTTGAAGAGTGCCTTGCGTAGGCCCTTTAAATCTTCACCAAAGATGATCAGCCCTGTTCTTGTTTGGCAAAGTTATTATGTACCTAATAAACCATTCTAAGCTAAAAAACAGAAGGGGATAAGATTTAAACTTTAACAGCCAACTGGGACAAAAATGAACTTAATAACGAAAATCCAAAATCAACTTTGCCACCCCTGCATTAAGAACATATTTTTCATCAAACTGAAACAGGTTCTTAATTACAAGGTGCATAAGTTAGGAAAAACTGCCTCTAGGTTCTTATATTTTTAGGTTCTTATATGCGGGGATTTACTGTATGTGGGGATTCACTGTATATGTGAAAGTATGTGCCACTACAAAACGACGGTGTTCATTTTAAGATGGGTGCAGAAGGCAAATTACATCAATGGCATGCACCTGCAACATATCTGTTTCTACCAGAGCAGATAATTCCGGCAGTTTACCCAGGGAGATGCAAGCATTATTGCGTTCTTGCAAGAGGCAGGACAAATTGATACAGTTTGATCAGCAATTGTGGACTGTTCGTGTTTGCATAAAAATTGAACGGAATGGGACAAAAGATTTATGAAACATTGTGTCTTTAATTAAAAATCACGGGCTGGAGGACACTCTGATGCAAACTTTAGATTTATGCATGATACACCGATGTCTTCTTTCCTAGTATATTATTTCGTTCGTGATCTACCAAATTTTGTTTTCTTTCTGTATTGTAATTATAAAATCATACGGGATGCGTCAGGAAAATTTATCCAGTGTATCGTTTGAAAAATCGTACAGGAAAAAGCTATATGAAATCAATTTATGAAATTTAATTTCATCATCTTACTGAGGCTTCAACTCAATTTTTTGAGATTTTTCTGCTAATCTTAAGTGCATCCTTTTCTTCTGAAATCAGGATTTCACCAAACGTCCTACTTTTCAATATGCACAAAAACAGCCACAGATGGGTGAACCATCATGTAAGTGTTGACTTTTTGAACCTCAACATTGATGAAAGAGCATTTCAACAGTTTCCTTTTCATTAGAAGGTCAGGTATGAGCTTAGGAAAACATCACTTTTCCAACTTGATATAAGTATCTTTTTTTATAAGAAACTAAGAATTTCGGGCAGTACTGGAAGTTTCTTAAAATTATCAGATTTTTTGTACTCGGAGTTTCTTACAAGTTCCTTAAAAGTTCCATAACAATGTTTATGCTCACCACCTTGTGCCCCTCTGAACGAATGTTTAGACTTTACTCCATTACCTTCCGAGTAGTATGAAACAGGAAACGAGTGAAAATAAAGTAAAAGATGTTAGGGAATCTAAGCATATGTAAGCCCTCAATAAAAATAGCCCTGCGAAGACAATAGGCTATGACACGTGCCGCACCTTATTTGGGTGACTGATCTACGTCAACAGGAAACACTGATATCTGATAGGCTAGAATTTGATTGCAACTGGCTTGAGCCACTTTTATATGCTTACATTCCCTTTAAGTTATATTTTCCCAGTACTGGAGTTTTTTGGCGATCTGAGAGTTGAGTTTCTCATGGGCAGTTACTTATAAAAAAAGAGTAAGTGTAGCTGAAAAATGGATTAGACTTAGCCATTCATTTACAGTTTCACTCACTTTATTTATTTGTTTATTTATTTATTCATTCATTTATTTATTTATTCATTTTCATAGGAGGGTAACCCTTCAGCAAAGGCTGATTTACAAGGGGCCCTCCGTCAAAATCTTACAATTTAAGGAATATACTATTAAGATAATTACAATACCGGGTGAACCAGAGAAAAATTCCTACTTTTGAAAATTCATAGCATCAAGAGTACTGGATGGATTGGAATGAATCAATATTTGCTTGACAGCCAAAATATTTTTATAGTGAAATATTTTTGCGATTTTTCTCGCCTTCTTATGAGCACTGGTAAAAGGTAAATTCAAGTTTACAAAAACTTTGTGGTTGCAAAATGACTGAACAAGGCCTAAAATACGTGATCAAATCACACGGACTCCTCGCTCAGAACAACAGAGAAAATGCAATTTCTCATGGGTGAGATGAGAGATGTCTTCTGCACACTTATTGCCATGGAATTGAAAATTTTTAGTATCTGTTTGAGAATCTATGTCTCATTACTCTTGAGAGAGGTGAAACGCCCGAGTGTATTGTTCTGTGTGAGGAGAGTCAACTAGTTGATCAAGTGTTTTAGGCCTTTTTCAGTCATTTTGCAACGGTAAAATTTTTGTAATGTTGAATTTACCTATATTTGCAATCCTCGTAAGAAATTAGAACAATCACAAAAATACGAACGAGAAAACGAAAAAAATCACAAACATACTTTTGATTTACTTGTAGTTCTACTAATTTTCGAAAGTGGAAAATTTTTTCTGGCTCACCCGGTATATGATTTCAAAATGAAAACCTAAAATACAAAATTGCTCGAATTTACAGAAGAAAAGAAAAATGCAAAAAAGAAACATTTCCTAAATAATTGGTTTTTTTAACCAAAACCAACGAAAGCAAGTTTTCAAGAATTCTTCATTTGTGATTATCACTGCTCATTGCAAATTATGAATGAAATCTTAGAATTAAATAACATTCTCAGCGAGACAACAGAGTTATAATGTTTAGAATCGGTTTCATATTCTTTGAAGTACGATTTTGCAAACAATGTAAAAATTAGTCTGACCCACCCAGTAGTATGAACAATTCAGGGGTTGCATCAGAGTAGCTCTAAGGAGCCGCAGCCCCTCCGTCAGAAGTATCTAGCTCCCCTATCGAAGGAAAGTTTGGGTTAATTTCAGAGGAAATGGACAAAATCAAGTATGAAAAATGTATTTTGTAGTCACTTTCGGCCCGCTGTCGGACGTTTCAGGTGCTCCGTTGGAATATTTCTAGCGCCACCCTTGCAACAATCAACTGAAAGGTCTTTAAGTTCCCACAATTTCTTCTGATGCCCATCGTCAATATTACAGCCACCCAGTATCAGTTTAGTCAGTTTACAACCTCCGTCATCCTGCGCAACCTCAATATTTCCAATCATTTCTGACCAGAAACGATCATGCAGATGGACCCCGATGAGGGTAACTTTGTTTACAAATGGAATGCACACCACAAGTTGTGTTTGATCAGCATCAGACAAACAACTCCCATCTGAATAGGTCGACTGGAAATATAACTCTTTCAGTTTTGATTTAGACTCTGTGTCTTGTTTTAATGACGTGCCAACTACTTCCCAACAGTCATCAAATTTACAATCATAAAACCAAACTGTTTTAAAGAGAGGAACTGCTTTCATCAATGACAGCGAATTCGTTCTGTTCATCGTGAATAATGGTTCCTCTATCCACAGAGTAGCATCTTCCAGTGTAATTGTTCTTTCACTGTTTATCAAGATCTTCAGATAATGAAAAAACAAAACCAAGTCATATTCGCTAAATCGATTAAACTCGAATATTTGGAATGCACCAATAGCATAACATGACAGGTATTTCACACGACAAATCATCAAATCTTCATTTACCTTTTCTTCTGCATTGATCATTTCGTAAATAATAACGAGGGCTGTTCGCAATGGAAACATATCATCCACAGAATTGATTTCACGTTTATGCTCCTCTAACCATTCGATGGTTTTATTAATAAACGATACCACTGTTTCTTCATTCTTTCTTCGTCTAGTCTTAAATATCATCATTTTTCTAAAGAATGAGGGTTTTGCGGACGAATCTACCTTTGCTTTTGTTAAGCAGTCAGTGAATAATTTGATAATATTTGTTTCATCCTTTGATTCATTGCTGGAGACGAAGCCACTCAAGAAAGTTACGAGTTGAAACATGCCTGCATTCATGAGCTCCTTCACGTCTTCATTGTTTATATAGCAATACGCAGCAGCTAGAAATTCTTGCAGAGTTAAATGTCGAAATTGATAATAATATCCCCAAGGGCGATCAACCTTGATTATAAAGACTTGAAGCATGTCTTTTATTTGACAATTATTTTCCATTATTTCATCAAATTCCTTGAATGCGCCTTTATAAAACACAATCTTGTTCTCCAGTAGCAGTTGGTAGGAAATCTTCCCCAAAATATGGATAAACTTTGTGAAGGATTGATCGCCTAATATCTTGTAAGGCTCTACGTTATATGACCCTGAATGTGCTCTGATGAACGACAAATACACCCAAGTGTAAAGCCAAGTTAGCTTTTCTATTTCAACATTTCCCTTTTCCATCGTCAAAATACAGCAAACAGAATTCAAATATTGAGGAATTCTACAGAGGGATGCTGTGTTCGGGCTATTCTCAAGGTAGGTAAAAATTTTATTCTCTATTTCATAATTTCCATTCGTGAATTTCTTAATGTGAAATGTATGAACAATCGTATTGTTTAGCATTTTACACTTCATGTAGTTTTTGTTTTTTGATGTTTACCCCCCAAAAGAGACACTTTTCTCAGTATCGATTACGTCATCGATCAGCCTCGATTTGATATCGTTGTTGTTGTCACGCTAGGCCTAAGTTTTTGACCGCCTGTTTTTATGAAATCGTGTATATTTAAAGCTGGAGTTCTTANACAACATTTCTTTTGGAGGGGAGTATGTGAAATGTATGAACAATCGTATTGTTTAGCATTTTACACTTCATGTAGTTTTTGTTTTTTGATGTTTACCCCCCAAAAGAGACACTTTTCTCAGTATCGATTACGTCATCGATCAGCCTCGATTTGATATCGTTGTTGTTGTCACGCTAGGCCTAAGTTTTTGACCGCCTGTTTTTATGAAATCGTGTATATTTAAAGCTGGAGTTCTTATGAAGTATCGCGTTTAAGACTTCGTTTATTGGTGTCAAACCTTATTAATCGAGTGTCTAACATTAATATACAAATTACTATTCTCTTTTGAAAGACCGCTAACTTCGACCGTTCGGAGAATTCCAGTTATCTCTTGGTTCCGCTTCAGTATGCTTTCAATGTGTGGTCGTCCGGTAATAATCGTCGAATGTCCCGGAAGCGGTCCACAATTGTTTTTGATCAACTTATTAAGGATAGTGTTTTGTTGAATAACACTCTCCAATTCAGGGACTTCGTCAAAGCCATCGAGAATCACCAAAATTCTTTCTCCCTTATCTCGAATATCTTCTAGCCTTACACCAAACATCTCGCGAAAAAATGTGTCGACATCCGCAATTTGCAAATGGTCTAGTTCGCGGCATTTGATGAGAAATAAATATTCAAACCTTGAAAAACAGTCTGGGTCAGTTGCCCATGATAAGGCAATCTGTTCAACCAAACTGGTTTTGCCAATTCCAGCAACACCCCGAACAAAGGCAATTTTACAATCCTCAGGCAGAATATCTTCGATCGTAATTGATTTATGCTCTGACGCTTCACGTTGTTGCTTTAAAAAGCCAGATAGCTCTTCGGTTATTCGAGTTTCTTTTGATGAATACTGAACCAGGTTCAAGTCTACAAATACCTGTTCACGCAAATGTTGCTTACTGCTAAGTGACACACATCCATCTTCAATGGCGATGCAAGGTGTAGTCCAGTGTGTGTAATCCTTGATGTACTGCTTCTTTAATCTTGTTGGATCTGAAAAGCAATATGCATTCTTCAAGTAATCACAAAAACACTGATAGAACATTTTGCGAATCGCTGCTGTTGCATCTAGAAGGAAATCCAGCACGCGTGTCTCATTTTGTATATGTTCGTCAATTCACAATCCCCTTACTCGCCTTTACTCGCGATGCGCGTAATCTTTGTGGTAAAGATCCGTGATCCATTTTTGGAAAAACATGGCAAAGTGACACATAAGCATATTTAGCGGGGTCTAAAAACCCTGTCTCTGGATTAGTTGACACTTTAAGGGAAAAGAACTTCCACTGGAAGAAGCTCTCGTGAAATACTCGTCTTACCAAATTTTGCAATGTCGCAAATGTTCCTCGACTCTTCCGCATCTTCCCTACCTGTGCGTTGGTAGAATTGTTCGACAAGGTTGTCAAACAAGATTATATTGAATTTCCTTCCACACTGTCCCCTCGACAATTTGTTTCATCCAAAGAAAGCAAAATCATTCATGCATAATGTTCATGGCCATGAAAAATACGCATGAATGATTCTGCCTTCGTTGAATAAAGGAAATTAGAGTAAATTTGTGGAATATTCAATAGAGATCTTTATCGATTTCTTTCATTCATCAAGGGTATAGTTTGCCTTTAAGACATACAACAAATAATAAGAAGAGGAATATCGATATGTGATTACAGAAATATTTGATCCTATATCTTAGGAAATGTCACGGGAATAAACTTTCGCGAACTTTATCCCTTAAAACTAGCCTGAAGTCGCAGCAAGAAAACTAAGATAGCCTTCAAATTACTTGCTTGATATACCTACCTTGATTTATGCCCAGCTTATGTATGATTCGCCACAAGTACCGGGTGTCTCAAAAAAGGTACCCCCTTTTGCAGTGGCGTGCTGGTAGGGGGGCAGGGGGGCAACTGCCCCCCTGCTGATCGAGTTTGAGGGGCGCCAGAGAGAATGTCTATCTTAGGGGGCGCCGAAGGCGCCCTGATCAATTAGTTAGTGAACGAAGAGAACTTCTTGAAACATCGCAATGTTACTAAGAAGGCGCTGTTTAGAATTGGGTGTCCCAAAAAAATGTCTACAGATTTGGTTGACTCCAGCGATGTGAATTTAGCTTTAATCAATGGATAATTACTCTCAAAATGTTCCTCGATAGTTAACTTGAACATAGATGCCTTGTTTGTTGATAAGAGCAGAAATATCAATCATGAAAGCTCAAATTTGCGTCCACTTGCAAACCAGAGCTTTGGCCTTTTGGCTAAGCAAATTCCTGAACCACATCGAAATTAAGAACTGAAATTAGTGAAAAATTAAGAAACATCCTAATGGGTGACTAAGGAAGGGGGGGGGGATTCTGGAAAACGTAATAATACAAGATCTAATATTATTGTTCAAATTTTATCAAGGCTAAGGCAAAAAATTTGAGCTTTCAAGATTGATATTTCTGCTCTCAAAGCACCAATACCAACAAACGGGGTATCTATGTTCAAGTTAACTATCGAGGAACATTTAGAGAGGGATTAGCCATTGATTAAAGCTAAATTCACAGTGCTAGAGTGAACCAAATCCGTATACATTTGTTTTGGGACACCCGGTACTTCTCACATCATTATCTTTTATTTCATAGATCATTGCGTATCTATTCAAGTATGATTCCAATCAAATAAGCTTAATATTAATGACACAATTAGCAAATTAGCACTCAAACGTCGAATTTGATTTTGATGTGTAGTCCAGCCAAACAGAAAACGAACCAACGAATACATGATGACTATGATGATTATGATGAAGTTTTTGATTGGCCAGGTGCGATACACAGAAAGCAAATTGACGAAAAGAGCAAGCTGCCATCCTTTTCTGATGCCTTGCAGCTGCTATGTCATCCCACGTACCATCCTAATAGATGCATATCCCATCTTAGGGCAGGTTTATGCTATTGCAATTGCCATTCCTGTGAGCTCATCAACCGCTGAGCATTCGTTTTCCACGTCGCGGATACGCTCAACGATGGTTCAAGAGCTCCTTGAGGGCCTTCTGATGATGGCGTTTGGAAAAAAGATTTTTCTCTCCCTCGACAAAGAAGAGCTCATTGACAGTTTAGAATTAGAAAAAAGTTTTCGAGAACTTTCAATAGCATCTTATCATGAAAAACTGGCATTGACTTGCTTCCCTTGCAAAGAAAATCTGTATTGGTATGAACAAATGAACTGGAAAAGACGAATTCAGCTAACGCTGCTATCACTTGGTCAAAGGGACTCGTACCATTACTCTTACAAAGTGGGCCCCCTTTAGGCCCACATAGAGTGGTTCCGTATTTACCCATCAAATTGCTGGAATTTAGTTTTCAACCAATAAGGACAACTGTTGTAATTGCTATTTAGACAGCTGTTGTTGTTGCATCCAAAAAACGGTTTGATACGGCCTAGAGTTCTCGTTGCTGCGATGGATCTTTTTTGCTTCTACAGAGGAAGGTTACTGCTTGAAAGTTACTATCTGCACCCCTTTCAGAGCTGATAAACCGTTGTCTTGAGACGTCAGTTTTTCCTTCAGACGAAAAAATCGCCAAAGTAACTCCAATTTATAAGTCTGGTGAAAGATCTTCCATGGATAACTACAGGCCCATATCAGTGCTTCCAGTCCTGTCAAAAGTCATTGAGCGCGTAGTACATCAACAGCTTTATGACTATTTGGAAGAAAATAAACTGCTTTCAAGACGACAATTTGGTTTCAGAAATAGGTCGTCCACTCAGCATGCAGTTACGCTTTTTTCAGATTCAATCAAGAAAAATATGGACAAGAGCCTCATGACTGGTGCAGTTTTTATTGATTTAAGCAAGGCATTCGATACTTTGGATCATGCACGACTTCTGTCCAAATTATCGATTTATGGCATCAAAGACAGAGAAATGTCATGGTTTAATAGTTATTTGTTTAACAGAAAGCAATTTGTTGTACACGATGGACAAAGCTCTGAAATGCAACCAATTTTTTGTGGGGTTCCGCAAGGATCTATCCTTGGTCCATTGATGTTTATATTACTAATAAATGACATCGAGACAAATCTAAAATTATGTAATATAATTCTCTATGCTGATGACACTGTTTTGTTCTATGCCGGAAAAACAAGTACTGAAATTGAAAATGTCTTGAGCAGTGAATTAGAACAGATTGCTTGCTGGTTCAATGAAAATAACCTAGTTATAAATCTGAAGAAATCAAAAACAGAGTGCGTTCTTTACGGGACACATCAAAAAACATCTAAATCGACCGCATTTGAAGTCAAGCTGAATGGATTGAAAATTGCTGAATCAGCAGCCTATAAATATTTAGGGGTCATAATGGATAAAAGCCTGACGTATGCAGAACACATCGAAAAAAATCTTAAAAAGGCAAGCTCGAGAGTCAAATTATTGTCCAGGATAAGACCGAACTTGACGCCTCATGCAGCAGAAACAATATACAGAGTTATGATACTGCCACTCCTAATATACTGCAACAACATTTTTATAGATATGTCAGAATCTAAGAAACAACGATTTGAGAACATCCAAATACGATCGTTAAAGATTATAAATGGTAGAAGAAATAGTGTAAAACTACCATCAGTAAACCACATCAGAAACAGAATGTGTGCGGTTGAGGTCTTCAAATGCTTGAACGGTCTTGCACCACCTGACTTTAGGGAATACTTTCACCGTGTAAAACACTGCAAAGGAACTCGTGGAAATGAACACAATTTATTGCTCCCAAGAGTAAAATCTGAAGCAGGACGGAAAACTTTTGCATTCCAGGGTGCAAAAATATTTAATAAAGTTTCAAACAAACTAAAGAGCGAAACATCAGTTTTGAAGTTCAAGACTTACTGCAAGGATTTTAACTTTGACTTTTAAAATTTTCTTTAAACTCTATTATTGTAAATAACTTTTAAAACTATATTGGTGTAAATTATATATTTAGGTATTTTAGGTTGACAGGTCCTTGGTTGATAGCAGCAAATCCATTTTGCTGAACAAGTTTACCTGTATAAATATGGTTTTATTATTATTATTATTAAAGGTATATATTTTGCTATTAGTTGATCAGGAAAACATCCTTTTTTGTACTAAAAGTTTACTTTTCAATGCTTAAGCTCCAAGCAATTTTGTTGTGTGTACGAGAACTCCCGCTTGTTTACGCCGTTTTGAAACAGGGGACCCACTCTATAAGAGTAATTGCATGAGTCCCTATTGAGCAACTTATATCAGAAAATCAAAGAACACGGGGAAACAAGGGACGATAAGTCATAAGTCTAGAAAGGGGCGCCATTTTGACCTATTGCCCCCCCCCCTGCGATCTCATCCCCAGCACGCCACTGCCATTTTGACTGGAGAGAGGAATGAAATGATAAAATATTAGGACTTAGAGAGTCCACAGCTAAATTCGTTAATTTTCAACTTAAATGCACGTACCTTGCATTTAAACATCATCTATAAAAGATCGGCTGTTCGACAGCGCGAAGGCAAAATTTGGCTTCTACCTGAAACCAGAGGTTTCGAAAAAGGGCCTAGCAATGATTTGATATCATGGGCATTTGCAAAGCACCTGCAAAATTTTAATTTATCATTTTTTTTTTATTTTGAAAAGAATTATGGACGCATGACCACAACCATAATTAAGTGAATAGAATAAAAACGTGTTATGGATGATAAACTAGTGCCACATTTCCAAAATAAGAGTGCATGTACCCCTTTTCCTTTTCTTTGATTAGAATAGCATTTTCAATGGAATGTAATGCAAGGATCAATTCCTCAAAAGAAAAACAATATCAAGAACAATTGAAGCATCTCAAAGTATAATTCTTTTCAAAAGTAAAACCTAAAAATGGAAATTGGAAATTCCTTTGCAAACTGCCGGTGATATCTGATCATATGGTTAGGCCGTTTCTCAAAACCTCTGGCTTCAGGTGCTCTCTAAATTTTGAACTTGCCACCTCGTATCTCCGGTGTTTGGTAGACGATTCTAAAATGCAAGGTATGTGCATTCAAGTTGAAGATAAAAAATGCAGCTATGTTTTCGGAAAGTCCCGATATCTTATCGTTTTGTTACTGTATCCAATCAAAACAGGGTACTTTCTTTAGACACCCGTTATATATTTACATTATAAAGATAAATACAATACGACATATAAGGTTGAAAATATGAAAAAATCCTAATTATAATGGAAGAGATATCAATAAATGGTCAAGTTGACCTTTATGTAATACAACTTCGATAACAAATTACCTTGTTCAGTCTTTTTTAAGCGGTTCATTTCGTCTTCCACTGTCGATTGCCTTTCTCTCAAATCTAATCAATATGAAAGAAATGTTGAAATCAAAATGCGTCTACTTCTTGTCCCACAAGAATCCCGACGGAAGGAATTTGTAAAATGTTAACTTGGGAAATTGTAAGCCGAAATCGTTACAAGCTTTTCATTTATAAGAAATTTAGATCAGCACTTCACTTTGTGCTAAATATCTGCTTTCATTTGCTTGCCATTTTTATGTGCTACAATTAAGGTGTAG
Organism: Aurelia aurita complex sp. Pacific; assembly: GCA_004194395.1. NCBI lineage: Eukaryota > Metazoa > Cnidaria > Scyphozoa > Semaeostomeae > Ulmaridae > Aurelia > Aurelia aurita complex sp. Pacific. The sequence continues at coordinate 94,446 of REGL01000326.1, forward strand.
TTTCCACATCTCTATATCTTCACCTCGAAACAAAGTAGAATTGCAGTGACTTTCATTCCAGAATAGAAGTTGATTAACCTCATTCATATTTTAACTTATTAGCTTTAAGCGATGTCAAAACAGAGTTTCCTAAATTCTTGGCCATCCTGGTACTAACTTCTTATGGGCAATTTCATATAAATGTCATAATTTTGATTGTTAAAATTTTGCTGAATACAACCAAACTAAAGATCATGCTTTTTTACTAACCCAGTAAAAGTCAAAATCATACCTTCAACATTCTCTTCTATAGCATTTAGTTGCCCTGCTAGATATTTGTTGTAATGATCATTCAACTTTTTCTCTTGATCGAGCTGTACCTGAAGCTGCATGCTGAACTGGGTTTTGATTGGGGCATTCTGTATTGTTGTTATGTCTACCAAGCCAGATTGCAAGTTTAAAGTTCTGAACGCATTCTGGATGTCGGTGATTTTCCTTAACAAGTCAGGAGACGTTATTGATGCACTGTTTGAATGAAAACAGGTATTACGAATGTCTCGCAGCTTTTCCAATTCGTTTCTTTCATTCTGATTAGTGAGACCTATTGCTGAATTAGTAAGGACAAAGAAGAGAGCAGTTGGATCCCAATTATTACTGTCACCAGCATGCAGGATAGGTTTCAGGTAACTGACACGTGCTAGCCTCTGCTGTGGGACGAGACCAATCAAAAACTGACCGTCAGCAGCGCTGTCTTGCCATTTTTTGTGCGGATACATACAGTTCCATTGCCATTTGAAGTATGTTCGTAAGTTCTCTGGGATCACAGTCAAGACAATTTTGCACAACTTAGAAAAATTTTCCTCTTCGTGGGTTAATGCCATTTCGATGAAGGAATCTACAGAATGAATAGAACTTGCCTGAAACTTGTCCGACCCTTAAAGAAATATTAAATGATCACCCAAAAGACCAGGGGCACTGGGGACATGTGCCCCCCTAGATTTTGCAATGAATAAAGAAGTGCCCGTTTTATTTTCAGGAAGTCATACCCCCAAGTTTGAAATCTTTCCTACGGCCTTGTGATCTGACTTTCCAACAGAAAATCAACAAAATTGACAACATAAACTCGCTGCTGGCTCTTGCTACTAATTTCGCTCTGTGTTTGCAACTTATGATGACCAGTAGGCCACCCACTAATAGGGTTAAAGGAATTTAATCAATTTTAGTCATTCAATTAATTCTAGTGTTTTCCTTTTCAGTAGAAAGGGCCTGTTAATATGGAGGCAAGCTAGCTCGCTCATGGGGCTGGGGATGGCTAAGAAAGCAAGATACTTTTTATCTTACATTCATATGGGGAAAATTCCAGCATGCAAAGACAGAAATTGGACACATGGCATGCCTTGGGGGGGGGGACTTATTTAGTATATTTCACCAGGTACTATTTTTGCCTCTCTTCTCAACTCTGGGTATCAAAAGAAGGCCATATCTCTATAGCTAGTTATCAAAAGGGGTATTTTGCTAGTGTAAGTCATTATTTCATCTCTTTCCAAGAATGTATTTTCTTACGTTTTGGAGTATACTTTTCACCGATTTTTTCTAAAGACAGCTATCATTTGGAGGGGAAATTCTAGAGCCAGGTGATAAAATGTTCTTGGAGTGCATACCCCCATACTAATGAAATTCAAGAGGCTCCCCCACCTCCCACTGGGAACAAATGCCAAAACTGGACATGCCAGGGGGCATTCAGCACATACGCATACGGGGGGCGGTCAGTCAGAGAAATTCTTAGGAAACCCAAAAATATCAGTGTAGCTTCATTACAACCCAAAAATATCAGCTCATTTTATACCTTGACATCTGAAAACGAAGATAAAAGATCCTGAAAACAAACATAAAAGATCCTGAAACATGCAAATTGAAGCCATGATTGCCTCTAAAGAACCCAGAAATATCTCTTTTGACTATATTTGATGCCCAAAAGTATAATTATGGCCATAATTTCAGTTAATTTGGACCCAAAAATATCACTTGTCAGCAATATTCTGACCCACAAATATTGGACTTACCTCTCCCTATGTGCATGTGCTGAGTGCCCCCCCCCCTTGGGGTACAGGGAGTCCATTGTATAAGCAATAAGTGGAATTACAGAGAGGGGTCACCTTTTCAAATGAAGATTAAAAAATGAAAAATGAAAATACAGAGGCATTCAGAAAACCAATTTAGCTGTAAATCACCAGAACAAGGATTGATGAGAAGCATTCAAAGCCAAAGTTCAAAGTTCATAAGCAAAACTTTCCTGAGGGTGTGTCCTGAAGGTGTGTGTGCGAAGGTGTGTTTCCAAGAGGGTGTGTCTTCAAAGCTCCTTCAAGGGGGTTTGCCTCCAAACACCCTAATTTGATACCCTTGTGGCTAACTTGCTCTGGCCATGCTCTGCCTTTGGCAGGAAAAGTCATTCATCATTTTGACTCCTTATCAAATCAAAAGAACAACCCTCAAGAAAAGGTTCAGCTTGCAACAAGCTTGCACAGCTTGACAGAAGTATGATTTTGGCTTGAAGGAGCTTGAATTGAATATGTTGATGCAATTTTCACCAGTTTGCATATATGATTAGAGCTTTGTCAAGCTTGACAATAATCCCATGCTAAAATTATACTCAAACATACAACAATCAAGCTTGATTGAGTTTGCCTTTTAGTTCAGAAGATGTATGCCGCAAGCTAGCGCAAGCAGTGAAGCTCTCAAACACATTAAATCAAGTTTCCAAGGAATATGTAGTTTATAGACTCCAACACGCAGGACCTTTGAGAGGGGGGGGGGGTAGCCAGGGTAGTTACCAGGGGGCCCGGGGCCTCTGGGTGCCTGCAAGAAATAAGGTATGTATTTTTTCTTTGTTGTCCACTGAGATTTTAACTAAATCAAAAAGCAGTGTCTTACTGGTGCACAGGAGGGCGTGGCCTATGGATAAAAGGGCGTGGTCCAACAAATTTTCTGGCACTGCTGACCCTGGGCCCGGTCCCTCTCTCGACGGCCCTGCCAATACGGAAACTTGTTGCCATATTGCTTTGGGTTTTATAAATTTGAAGGAAATATGAAAATAAAAAATTGTCAAAGCATCAGCTCGCTTGGATTTAAAATTGGTTGGATGGCTTTATTTCATGCTGTTTTTATGGACAGTTTTATTTTTGATTTGTAAAACTTTTATGGAAAAGCAAGAACTTTTGAGAAACTTTGTACTTTCTGTTCCATGGGATACCTCAATTGCAGATAGATGCAACTTTGATTTATTTTTTGCCTGATCAAACTTTCACCATGGCTTCCTAAAACCAAGGTTGATGGTAACTGACATGGCTTATGATAATTTTCAAAGTTTTTTAAAAAGTTTGCAAATCATCATAAGCCTTTTGGTTTAAAGGCAGTTTGTCCCCTTATTGTTCTATTTAATAAAAGTTTATTTTTACTGTAGACAAAATCATACATCACTGAATATGAATTCTGGCAAGAAACAAAATTTCTCTCCGCTCTGGCTTCTTCATATTCTGGCGCTCTACGCCACGATGGATGCAAATTAATGTTCAGTTCAGTTCAGTTTTCATTTTAAAATTCACACAACATACAATTTTCAATACAAAATACATTAAATACAGTAATACAGATAATAACAAACGATACAAGCACCTAGAATTAAACTAAGGAAGAGAACTGTATGTGGGGAATTCCTTAAAGGGGAGCTCTCTCGGTAGATAGACTAATCGAGGAGAGAGCACCCCCTATTAAAAAAATCCATATTTTCAGTAATCAGTATGATTCTAAAAGATGCGTTATGTGCAAGAGACCCAGAATGACCACAGTGACCCCAAGACCACGGAGCCCACTCCAGGCAAAAAACCCAAATCCACAGCTAACGCCACGGAAGGGTTTGTACCCAGAACAGGCCCCAAAAGCAAGAGCCCACCAAAGCCACTCCAAAGTCATCATGCTTTTAAGGAATTTTGAGATTTACAGCCTTGACTGAAAAATGCACCCAGAATTGTGGATTTAAATACTAATATTTAATATTTTGTTGCGAACAAATGGATTTTCAATTGTCGGTGAAAAGTTAATTTTGAGGGGCATTGCTTGATGATGATAGGAATGTCATTCCAGGATTTAGCACCTGTGTATCTGACAGATCTTATTCCATATTGCAAAGTATTTTTACGATTTAAAAAAATACCATCCATACATGCCTGCCTTGTATCATATTGATGAACAGATGACAAAAAAGTAAAATAATCATGAAAATATGAGGGAGAATGCTCACTTGTGGAATCTACAATGGGCATTCTTTTGTTCTATTAAAGGAGACCCTATATATCTGTCAGTTGTCTTTAACTGTACTAACCAAACATATGTACGTAATGGCGCAGTGGTGTAATCCTCTGACTTTGCAGCCAGTCAGGCGCACCACAGGGATTGATACCCGGTAAGGCCTCCTCATCACTTGAGCGTCATGACAAGGGGTCAGGTCGCAGACTCGATTAGCTCTTAGCTACTTCTGCGATCCCAGCGCTTGGCGCTAAAATCCGCAACTTCACCTTCACCTTCAGGTAATAACCAAAGAACCATTATTCCTAATTCCTAAGCACCAGTATTAGGTAGGTTGATGTACAATAATGTCTAAATAGACAGACAGACAGACAGACAGCAGATAGATAGATAGATAAAAGGCTTTCGTCTTCTAAATAAAAGAGTTCATAAAATGTTTCCTAGATACTTGCTCTTAAAATTTCAAAATCAAGAGAAGACAAATGCCGAATATTTTCCCGCCGTTTAAAAATAAGGTCTGGCAGTTTCATTTATGGGCCATAATAGGCTATCATAAGACAATGGTGTCATACTATTCTAGCTTAGCTAGGCCATCTCGTTCTAGATTCGCCGAAAAGGTCAATAAAGCTTCTGTGGACTTACATTTCTCAAAAGGTATCTCTGTTCTCATCAAATTGAACTTTGATAAAACCAAAAACAATCTGGCAAGCCATGACTACGATCAAGCTGTGCAGTTTTGCTTGTTTTCTATAACTGTCTACAACAACGCAGCGAAGAAATGCAAAACGAGGCTGCTGGGAGCGAACTACCCTGGGTACCAGAGCCTTATCGAGCGAACTACCCTGGGTACCATTTTTTTTTTTTTTTTTGAATGAAGACTCATTATCAGGACTGTCGAGAGGGGGGGTTGGAGGGGGTAAAAGGTCCGGGGATTTTATCCATGGTAATCCACTCAATATTTACATACTGCTTTACAGGGAGCCATGCTAAAGTAATATAAAAAATTAGATAATAAATAAATATATAATACACTCCTATTTACAATAAATCGTTGACAAAAAAAAGAAAGAAAAACGAGAAGAGTCATAGTTTGGCTTTATATCTTCTTCGAAAAGTGTGGAGCGATGAGGACGCCTTGACACCACTACCCTATGACACCACTACTCCAGACCTTTGCCCCTCTGTAAGCAAACGATTTCTGACCAGTTGATGTTCTTAGTAATGGTACACGTTTTTTTTTTATAAGAAACTTGAATCAGCACTTAGTACTAAAAGTTTCTTAATTTCACATGAAAATTTCGGTGTTTTAGTAGTAAAAGTTTCTTAATCAGTTTCTTATTTTTTGGGCCTAAAATTGCGGTATTGTTCGAAGTTGAGCCTTCTTCTCGAGAAAGGGCTTCCATTTTGCATTGACATTGTCATCAAGAAGAAGCCATGCACATCAAGGCAAAAATTTACCAATTTTGCAGTTAAAAGTCAAGAAAAGACGAATGTACCTTTGTTAGAAAGACATAGAATAAGAGAGACACAAAGAAATAAAGTTTTAGAGTTTCTTAACTGTTCTTGAGCGTAGTACTAGAGTTTCTTAATTTTTTGGTCATCGTAGTACTAGTTTCTTATAAACCAGTTTCTTATAAAAAAAAAACGTGTAATCTAAGGCCCGTTTTAAAGTTTCTCAGCTGACGGTTAGAAGCTTCGGATACACTTTGAAATATGTTACTCAAGTAATCAGGGGCAAGGGCGTTAACCCTATTCCACCTGGGCTCTTTTTATTCACTCCTCACCTGGGGGGGCCATTATGGCCCCCCCTAATTATTTCCAAAACCAATAGAGTTATGAAGTTGTAACTTTGTACACAGTATCAATAATGTTTTGTGATTCTAATTAAGTAATGAACGTTTAATTAGTCACGTGATTTGTTGCTAGGCAACTAGATATGTTGTGGCCAGTCTGCAATAAGCTTATGTATGGAAACTACAATGATGTCCTATATTTTAGAGAAAACAAAGTTTGTTCTTATAAACTGTTAAAAATCTTGTACAACATCATATTTTCTCGCAAAATAATATATTAATTTTTAATTTTTTTCACACCTTTTCGAACAATGACGTCATAAACATATGTGACGTCATATGTCTAAAAAACTCTAAACATAAATAAAAATTAACAAACTATATATCATATGAAAGCCCTCAATGAGAGCAATTCAATGACACTAATTAAAACAAAATCGAACAAGGATTGACTAAAATATAAGCAATTTAGTGTTTTCTTTTGTGACATCTCTCCAAATAAGGGCATTCAGTGGTCACATGACTCATATAATTAAAACGAAATTTGTAGAATCTTGCAGACCATTAAATTTTAGGAAAAGTCAGTTGGTACCAGCATTCTGTCGCATATCGTCAAAGAGCTGTATATCAATGTTTGGTTGGGGGGCCATAATGGCCCCCCCCAGGTGGAATAGGGTTAAGAGATTTATAGACCATCTTGCTAGTCTCAAAATCGATCAGTTCTCTAATAGTAAGCCAAACGAGATTCCTTATTAAAAGGCAGAGCTGAAGTGTCATAGGGGCCGTTTGTGACTATCCTGGCGGCTCGAGTTTGAAGTATTTGCAACTTATCGAGGGCTGATGCACCGCAAGATCCCCAGACAGGGCAACAATACCTAAAATAGGGCTCAACGAGACTTCTATACAGCATAATGAGGTTTTCCTTAGGTAGGTAGGTATCGTTTAGAATACTTCAACATACCGATACCTCTAGAGACTTTCTTGATTGTAGAGGACAAGTGAGCGGACCATTTAAGTTGATCGTCAACCTGCAAACCAAGATACTTGATATTGTTGGCCATGGTGATCACCTCATTACCTCATTACCCTCATTACTCATTTCTTATGGTGATCACCTCATTACTCATTACTCATTCTCCGAGAGTCTGAAGGGCGTGGTCCCAGAAGATTTTCTTGGGGGCTTCGCCCCCAAACCCCCCCTAACGCCCGATCCTAAGAATCGGTCCAGGGCCCGAGCTGGCTCTCAACGGCCCTGCTCATTATCATTAACCCTATCTCACCTGGGGGGTGGATTCCACCCCCCCCCCCAACCATACTTTTATTCGCCTATGCTAGAATATGCAATGCAGGATGCCAAGACTCTGCTACTTTGACTTTATATCTATACTGTATCGAATGATGAAAATTTCAAGATGCTAAATATAGCCTCGTAACCATGACAACCAATGCTTTACTGTGTAGTCAACAAAATTTGTATACTTTTTTATAATTGTTGCAAATTTTAATCTCAAATATATGCAAAATTATACCTACACATGTATTTGATGATATCCAACTCAATTTGAAACAAGATTTCAATTTAGTGCCTCATTTCATTGTTTCAATCATGTTGGTAACAATCATGACAATCATAACTTAAAATCTTCTTATTGTCATAGCAACGAGAACAATACAGATGATTTGATTTAATCATGTGATTTTGATTGTTTGCATCAAAGTATATATATTTACCAATCCTAAAGATTGTAGCTACTACGACAGCGAAGAACAAGAGGGGGGGGGTGGAATCCACCCCCCCTCAGGTATTGACCGCTTCAAAACGCCCAGGTGAGATAGGGTTAACCCTAATCCACATGGGGGGGGTGGATTCCACCCCCCCCTCAAGGAATTATTTGCCGCGTTTTTAAACGACATTTGCTATGTCCCCCAGCCTCCCTAACTTTTACTAATTTTCTATTAGCCACATTTTGGTGGAAAAATGTTTGAACAATAGGACTCACAGGTCACGTGACATGCCCATATTTGAAAGGAGGTAGCAACAAAATCATTGTTTTCAACGATTTCAATGGAAGTATTTAATTTAATTATGAAGTATTATACAGCAAATGAATCAGCAAACAAAGGGCTTCGATTTGATACAGGAATTTCTGGAATTTGATAATGTCAGCATTTTTTTATAATGACGTCATTTTTGCCGCCATTTTGGACTAATTAGCAATTTTTTCAAGTTTTTTCGAACTTTTTCAATGAAAAACACTCTAATGGTGCATTTGTTATAGATAATCACCATTTTGCAGGTTCTTTTGGTCTCTTTTTCCATAGAATAAATTAGTCGCACAAATAACGTCATAAGAATCGGCTAATTTCTCCCAAAATATCACTCAAAAATCGTTATTTTCACTAGAATAATACTTTATCACCAAATATGTTGACAAACTGAACCAAAAACTGCATAAAGTTCATGCAAAATCTTCATTAAACTTGAATTCAACTTGGAAGCCTGATTTTCACATATGTTCAGCTTTGTGAGGTTACTGTGACGTCACAAGGTGTGGCAGCCACACCCAAATTACGCTACGAGCTACAAATTACCTGTTCTATAACTGTGCCAAGTTGTATTGAATTCGGATGAGTCTAAGGCAGTTTTCAGAGGGGGGGGGTGGAAAGCACCCCCCCCCATATATGGTAGCTCGAAAAAAGCCCATATGGATTAGGGTTAATAGCTGACTTCAACGTAAATAGCTCGTTTGTTGGTATTAGTGCTTTGTGAGCAGAACTATCAATCTTGAAAGGTCAAATTTGCGTCCACCTGCAAACCAGAGCTTTGGCCTTTTGGCCTAGGCAAGTTCCTGAAGCACATCGAAATTAAGAACTGAAATTAGTAAAAAATTCAAAATCTGCCCTATGGGTGACTCGGGGGTGACTTCTGCAAAACAGAATACACAAGATCTTTTTTTTTCAAACTTTCGCATGGCTATAGTTGATTTATACGCTGTGCCTTAAAAATTTGCTCAGGTCAAAAGGCTCTTGTTTGCAGTAAGAGGAAAATTTGAGCTTTCGAGATTGGCATGTCTGCTCACAAAGCACCAATACAAACAAATAGAGACGTAGGAACCGGGGGGCACTAGGGGCATGTGCCCCCCCCAAGATTTTGCAATAAACAAAGAAGTGCCCTTTTAATTTCCAGGAAGTGCCTCTTTAGCTTAATGAGAAAGTGCCCTTGAAGTGTCGTGCCCCCTCAACTTGGAGATGCTTCCTACGTCCCTGCCAACAAACGAGGTACCTATGTTCAAGTTAACTATGGAGGAATATTTTTAGAGTAATTTGATATTGATTGAAGCTAAATTCACAGCGCTGGAGTCATCCAAATCCGTATACATTTTTTGGGACACCCGGTACTTTGCATTATTGAAATACTCCTCAAGTTAGGAGAAGAATCTTCGAAGGAAACTCCCACATTTGATGAGCAATTTTGAAATGGCACCTTTTCGGCGGCCTTCCCCGCAAATTGGCGTTTCGGCACCCTCTTGCCCCTGCCAGCACCAATTTCAGGTCAGTTGACAAGATTAAGACACTTACGAGCTGCTAGAGAAAATTATCTGGAAATTACCTCAAAAACCATTTTTGATTCAGTCTATTAAATAAAAGTTATCTTTTCACTCTTTTCTTGTGTAAACTTTGTTTCTAAGGTCGATATAACTCAAGGAAGTCTGGACAAATGCGAGTTTTTCCAAATTCACAGAATAAAGGTTGTCTTTAACGATAACGAACTGAATAAATCGCGGCTACCAAAGCTATGAAAATGCAAGCTGCCAATAATACGATTTTCCAAATCCAAGTAAAATTCGAATTTGCGTACTGTTGTTTATCAGTTGATTCTAGGATGATAAATTTGCATGGTTGAACTTCTTGAGATCCTTCACCACGTCGTAAATTTCCAGTAATTCTGCACAACACAGTTGCTCCTGCTTCCATCTGCATTCGAAGCTCTTTGGTGTGTTCTTTTGGGGCATGTCCAATTGTAAATTGCTCCCCAATCCAATTTTTCTTTAATATTTCCACTGTCTTTCCCTTCATGAAAGGTTTTAGCTCACAGTCAAGGACGTCATCAATAAACACCTGCGGAAAATCAGGGGGCAAATATTGGTGCCTTCCCTTCACGATAGATTCTAGTAAGATTGTTGCCTTTGAAGTCCTGCGCTTACTCTTATTCTCTTTTGGTTTAGTAGCCATCATTTCAGCGAACGGCATTGAATTAGGCCAAAACACTCCAAAATCGCTCCAGCCAAAGGAACGCGAATGGTTGTGTTGAACTGCTTGATCCTACGAAATTCGAATCTAATATTCGATTTTCGAATCAATTTGTTTGGATCCTGACTATAGACTCATTACATAAGTCCTTCTAACTTTCGCTGTTGTTGTTGTTGATAGCGCTTCAGTTGTAGCAACAAGTCTGCAGGGGGGCGAAACAAGAGACTTTATTGGAATGCGTCTATCCTGACTAGACTTATGACATTTCGTCCCCTGTTTCGTCCGTACTTTGATTTGCAGATATCACTTGCTCAATAGGGACTCGTACCATTACTCTTATAAAGACATCACGACAGCAATTCCAAAAGCTCCATTCCTGACCTGGTCCAGGTGATCAAAAACTTCAAATATGTCACGAGTCGTAGCTGTGGGGAAAACTACAAGAAAACAGCCTTTCGATTCTTGCTTGTGGTGAAAATATCGAAACTATACTTTTGAAGAACCTTAGAAATTTTTAATCTGTGCTGTGAGATAAATTTTCTAGCCAGGGTTGTTTGGCCTTGTCTCTACAATGGCTGGTCTTTGCGAAATAATCTTTTAAAACTTTGTCATTTCCACGGAATTCTTCCTTCCTTCCAGGGGCTTAGGCCCAACCGGTTACATAACTGGTTACGAGTGAGAAGTCTATCCTTCGAGATATATTCACAGTTTCTTTGGCTCTTCCTTGGTGAATCGATAGAGAGATCTCGGAATCGAAGCTGGGAAAGGATCACTCACACTAATAAAGTTATGTACGACAAGGTAGAGCTCTCGCATTTATGCAGTGCAAGCTGTGTGTGACAGGTATCCCCAAATAATGAGGCTTCTGATACGAGTACGACACATCTTAACATCAAACAATGAGAATAAGCGTGACAACGCAAAGAGTCTACAGAAAAAATTGACACGTTCGAATTCATTCTTTTTCTTGTATTCTGGTAGAAATTAGTTAATGCAGTATCAAATCAGTTAAGATCAGTTCAGTTAATGCAGTATCAAAGGAACTTCAGTCCCCGAGAATGGACTTGTTAGTTGCCTCTAGACTCCTTGATATTACACGCTCAGAGCTCCAATATCTTCGAGAATCATGGCAGTCTATAATGATGACTGCCACGGCACTAGAGCAAAATCTTGGGATGGATCACTAGATTTTCAAGATTTACTCTTTGTTTTTCCTTTGTAAAAATTCTCTTTGCACATAACGTGCATTTTTCGATGTTCTAAAGGGCATTGTTTCAAAAATGTTCCCATTACCCCTAACCCCTCACCTTGTAGAGCTCACTTCGCTTCGCGGTCCTTACATGGGCCCCATCTTTCTAAATTCCTTCCTACCCCGAGTGTCTCCGTCACGCCACTGGTCAGAGAAATGTAGCACGGAAAATTTGCCACATCATATTATTGAGAGTCTTACACTGTCAAAATGAATGTGATTTGACCATAACTGTCTGAAATCTCTGGACTCTTACGTGTATCGATACGTTTTTTGTTTTTGTTAGGGATTTTGTATAGCGATGTATGCAGAGTTTTTGTACCAAATTGTCAACAAAACGGAGTTTACTTGAAACGAAGCTGTTTTTCTTTCAGAAATCTAGGTCAAAACTTTTTCTATCAGATGAAGTTGGTTTTCTAATTTTAATGACCTTGCCTAAGCAGCTGAATGGACATGCTACAAGTCTATCTTTTGGTCCTAAAGAGGATGGTCCTAAAGAACGAGAGGAAGACAATATTTGCACTAAACTAGTACTAGAAATTTCTGGAAATGCAATCTTTAGAAAGTATCCAGAGACGTTGTATTTCCCTTCTTTTCTCTTTTTCATTTTACTCCTCTCGTGTTTTCCGTCTCTTTTTCTCGAACCAAAGACCAAGTCCAGCAGCTAACAGACATAATCCAAAGTGCTGATTCAGCAGTATCTCGACTCGTAACCACAGCAACAAGTAGCTTTGATTTGATAGCAACTAGGCCCGCGAAAGGGGACCGCGAAAAGAAAAACACTTGTTGACTGCTCCTTTTAATAGTTTGAAGCATCATATTTGCCTTCTTGCAAGTATTGCTTGGAAAATGAACCCTCCATGTGTGAGTTCAGAGTTCAAGATGATAAATGAAATAGTATGCAACATGCTGAATGAATAACAAAGCTTGCATGCAGAACTAGAAGATGAAGTCTGCAAGACCGGACGGCCTAGCCAAGCCTCAACACCCTCTCCCCAAAGAAATTCAAGACATGAAGCGAGATGAAACTGTTTGTCAATTCTGTGGAGTAAGTTATCTTATTCACAATGAAATTAAAAAATTGGAAGATGAAATAATAAAACTGAAAGCAGAGATTGAAAGATACAGTGGGTTCGACAAAAGAGAAGCTGATTTGAAGAAGATGCTGGCAGAGGAAAAGCTGAGGAACAAACAGATAAATGCAGATTTACTAATGGCGAAATCAAGGTCGGTATGGGCATCAAATGCATCTGCACCGTAGTAGATTTCTGCTGATTTATCTAGATAAATTTGCAAGCTTTGTGGCACCTTATTTGCCAATTGGGACCAACAACTTGCTGTCAATTGCCCTTCAATTGGCGGCACCATGGGGGGGGGGGATGGATTGGGGGACACACCCCCTAGAATCCAAAAGTCGGCAAAAAGTATCATTGTCAAAGAAAAATGACATAAATTTAGTTGGGTATGAAAAATTACATCAGAATCCCTCCCCCCCCCCCACGTCTTTCAAATTTGTTAGAGCTGTTGGCGTCGCCACTGCTTGCTGTACAGTAGACGTTTTTTTTATAGGAAACTTGGGCTAGTTTGCACTTTAGCGGACACGCTTATAACGTTTCTCCGTGTGTGAATTTTGTACTGATTTTGGATCGAAAATGCATCAGTACTAAGATTAAAGTATACCAATTGAATCAGCGGGGGCTTGGGGGCGGCAGCCCCCAATAATTTGGAGCGAAACGAATTTATTGATTGCCGGTTCCTGCTGCAGTTTTAGGCCATATTTAAGTCATGTTGACGTTCTCCAGTAATTGCGAATTTGTCGAATTACGTTCGAATCTTGCATTATCCAATCACATGATAGAATTTACATCACTATTGTTTAGAAAGCCAATCAGCAGTTAGTTCTAACAATACAATTCAATTCAACCTCTGTTTTCCTTGGAAACTGTGTCCGCCAAAGTGCATTTGTCCCGAAACTTGGATCAGCACTTAGTACTAAAAGTTTCTTAATTTCGCATGAAACTTTCGGTGTTTTAGTAGTAAAAGTTTCTTAATTAGTTTCTTATTTTTGGGCCTAAAATTGCGGCATTGTTCGAAGTTGAGCCTTCTTCTCAACAAAGGGCTTCCATTTTGCATTGACATTGTCATCAAGAAGAAGCCATGCACATCAAGGCAAAAATTTACCAATTTTGCAGTTAAAAGTCAAGAAAAGACTAAGGTACCTTTGTTAGAGAGATATAGAATAAGAGAGACATACAGAAATAAAGTTTTAGAGTTTCTTATCCGTTCTTGAGCGTAGTACTAGAGTTTCTTAAATTTTTGGTCATCGTAGTACTAGTTTCTTATAAACCAGTTTCTTATAAAAAAAAAACGTGTAATGGTTATTGTTTAATAAGAGGCCTTTTGACTGTCTTTTAACTTTTGTATCTTCCTAACGAGGGCCTTCTGGCAGGAGGCTTCTGCGAAAATCATGATTGAAATAGTCACTTGTAAATGGCCTCATGTCATGCAATCAAACTTTTTAGAGACAATTTAATCCAAGGTTCAGTTCAACATAACTGAAATCTTCATGCAAATGGTGGTAAATGGGGCTGTTTAACTGAAACTGAGACTGAAACTGAAACTTTTCATTCATAGCAATAAACTTAGTACATTGTGTTAGATAAAAGAACCGCTAATTAAGATACATACAAAAAATTGCATACAATGGATATACAGTTCAATAAAATTTGCTGCGGGACATATGGAAAGAACTCACAAGGAGCTATCTAGGCCATATCCCCGATTTGGCGTGTAGAAAGCGTACATTTCTTTCTTTTGTAAACGAAAAGAAGGTTTATAAACTGTAACAATACGAATAAGAATAAGAAAATATTAGTAGGTTAGTATTGTTAGTAGTGTTCAACATGAAAAATACGGTAGTGCGGTGCATGATGATGATATAAATTTATAATAAAGTTCGAAAAATAAATTAGTCAATTCGACTCTAAAAAGTAGTTGTTCAGCTTTTTTGTGAAGGATGGATTATTTTGTAACTTTTTTATGCGCAATGGCAGAGAATTCCAAATTTTGACTCCTTCATAAATAATTGACCTTTGTTTGTAATTTGTGGATACCAGGGGGAGAGAAAAGTTGTCATTTGAAGATTGCCTTGTCATGTGATGATGACGTAAATACAGCATACACTCTTAAATTTATTTTTCATATATACACAATCTAAACATGTACAATTTAACAAAAACATAGCTACAAAGATGATACCATTGGGAGCATGATAGACATGGCTACCCTAAATGATCTTTAACAAATAACAATACAGATACTAAAGGCTATACCAAAGTTCTATTGGTCTCTCCTAAGAGAGAACTAACTTTAATTTGGAATCGTTGATTACTGTCAGGTAAATTTGAAAATTCATTGGAACATATTCACTGTTGAATAATAATCATTGCTTTGATATCCATTCAGTAGCGACCTTTCAATTTCAGGATTGGTCTTTTACCCACCCCCACCACTTTCCTTCTATCGGGGGTACTTGTTGCATTGTAAATATTTTAGCTTTTCATCCAGCTTCCCTTGTAAAGAAAAGGTTGTCCTATCTGCATACAGTAGATTCTTAATCTGAGACTTTAGTTTCTATTGTCTCTTATGGAAAGCATACACAGAGAAGCAACTGATCTCTTCTTCATTTCAAGACATTTCCAAAATGAAGTCTGGTGTTTTGACATACTTCTCATGTTTATAAGGGTCAGGACATTGTTTATGTCAAAAAACTACACTTGGTGCAACAAAAACATCTACATTTGAAAGGCCACAAGTGCTAGGTAATGAGCAGATGGGATGCCGCTGTGAGATGGACCGCCACAGCCTTGTGCTGTATGCTGTCCCAATAGCAGTAAAGGCTAGTAGCTATCTCCAACAGCCAACAGGATTGCCGGTTTTTGTCAATTTTGTAAATCCATCCTCCCGGGTGCGCTAGAATAAACTATGCACATTTGGCAGGCCACAATAAATCGTACACAGGTCTGATTTTGAAGATTTATGACTTAATCGCTAGCAGAAAGCCTGAATTAGATACTGGGATTTTGCAAATTTTTTCATTTTCAGTTTTTAGAGCTAGAAGCGAGTTTCGTAAAATTTTAGTTTTGAAAAACACTGAAAACGATATAAAAACATCGATCAAGTTTTCCAAAAAATCAACATGAATGGGCAAAGAGAGAACTTGTTCGTGGTTATTTGGGATTTAGAAATCGACCAATTGTAATCTGCTGTACGAGAATTCATACAAAGCCCCAAAATCCCTCTGAAAACGTTTTCTCATTGTTGATTCATGTTGAATCTTTTAAAATTTGATCAACTTTTTTTGATTGTTTTCAATCTTATCGAAAACGAACATTTTAGGAAGCTCGCTTCTTGCTCTAAAAACTGAAAACAACAATTTGTAAAAAGTCCTAGAATCTAATTCAGGTTTTCTGCTAAGGAGTAAGTCATAAGTCTTCAAAATCGGTCCAGTGTGCGATTTATTGTGGCCTGCCAAACGTGCATAGTTACTTTGGCGCACCCAGTTTAGCACCATTTTTTCATTCAATTACAGACCAGAAGCTCTATTGTGTACTGTAGATCATCCTTTGATATCCATCCTTATGGCTATTGGACATATCTACTGTCGTGTACTACATTAGGCTGAAGTTAAAGATTGATGATTTAACTCTAGCCAAAATCAAATTATACAATCAGTGTTTGTTTTTGATTTTTTTTTCACCTACTTCTATTGTTGGGGAGATCTCTTGGATATTCTTGGTCTGGAAACAGCCAAAGTCTCCTGTAAATCAATGATAAAACATCTATCAAATTTCTAAAGATTGATCTTGACAAGACAATGAGGAAAGTTTTCTCTTTGTCCCTTCAAGGTAAGTCTAAGAAGTTTGATTGATGCTTTTATTGATTTGGACTGTTTCCAGACCAATAATTTTTAAGGGAATCACTTATAGCTCAGAGAGTACAGGTCACTGAAATCAAGAAAAAATCACCAACTATTAATTTAGATCGTGTAATAGCCTTGTGTAGTATTTATTGTGGTCTGTCAAAAGTGGATAGTTGCTTTTGGCACACGTGCCAGAATGGCAAATAGTGATTTCATCGCATCCTGTTTGATCATTTTAGACATGAATCAATAACAGATGTCTTGGAGAAAGCAAATAATTTACTACAAGCTGCAGAGTCTGAAAATGAATTGTACAAAAATAGATTGCAAGAGAAAGAGAGAGAAGTAACAAAATTTGCTGATAAATTTCAAAGAAATCAACATTTGTTAGAAACCATGCTTAGAACTTTGAGATGCATAAAAGCTGAAAAAGAGAGTTGTCAAGATCAGGTAGAAAGCCTAAAATCTAAAATTCTGCAAAGCATGTCACAAGCAGTTAGCTACTGTCACATTCTAGGAGACAAGTACTCAACTGAAAGATCAAGTCACTTGTTGGAGAATACCAAGGTAATTTCACGAAATCACACTGTTTCAAAGTGTGACTGAGGGTGCCTTTCACCTATTCACTTTCAATGGACAAATACAAAGCAGTGTTTTGTCAGTCCTTGTGAAGACGCTATGGAGATATGTAGGGGTGATCCCTTTGCTCTAAGTTTGCTTACAGAAGAAATGAAGCAAACGAGGACTAAATCTTTTATGGATATGAACATACAGCAAACTGTATTTAGCCATACTTTTTCCACATCCATATAAAATACTTTATTGTACATGTTACGACTTTCTCTACATATTTGTAGAGTACAACTTTACAGGGACCCTAAATTGAGTAAGATGGGATTATGGCTGCAGCTACCAGAAGTGACTACAGCGTTTTATGTAGCAAGTATTCCAGGTTGTCACTTTTAAGTCTCCTGGTATATGAAAGGGAATTATTAGTTGGTGTGTTTATGCATATTTCTTGTGTGCTGCAAAAAGCCAAATTTTCTGTCTGGTTTTTAATAAATATTCATTCCATAGTTACAAGATGAACTCAGTAAAGCAAAAGCCGATGCTACAGATATGAAGACGAACATGTTTGAGCTAAAGGAACATTTGAGAGTGAAAAATGAACTAGAAATGACTATCAAGACGTTAAAGGAAGATCTTGCTGGGACTAAGAAAGAAATTTTACAAATTGGCTGTGAAAAAGATTCTGTGTCTGATGCGCTATGCAAAATGAAATCAATGTTGGGGTAAGATTCTTAAAGTTTTTATTTTCCAAGATCAAAACTGAGATTTTTTAGACTATGAAAAAAGTAACTGCTCTGGTTGCTTTTAGTTTTACTAAAATGACCAAATGATAAATCATACACAGATACATATTGTTACATCTGTGATATAGGGTATCAATCAAATCAATTACTAATTGAAAGAAATGAAGCTACGACGGTCTTTAAAGTTTCAATCATCTCGTACCGGATAACGTCATTCATTGCTAGGCTGTACAAGGTGTCCCAAAAATTGTTCGACGTGTGATTAAATATTAAAAAGTAACGAAATAATGAACAGACTCCATGATGAGACAACCATACTGCTGAGATTTCAAATTATTTTTAGAAACTAGAAGCTAGCAAATCGGCTAAATATTCACGGAATTACGAGCTTTTGAAGTTCAAGTTTGTGTGAAAGCTGAAACCAGACGCCCCTAAATTGCATATTTTGTGAAAGTAGAATCTCGTTTATTCCAAGCAAATCAAATGGAATTTGAAAAGAATTTTCGATAAACTGGTTTTCTCTAACATTGAATCAAGGTTATGCCTGGATGCTTGGAGAAATCCTGTTGAATGCAATTTGGCATGGCCCCGTCTCTCATCAATTAAGTTGTCGTCATTCCATCTTTTAAGAATTAAATTACTTTTGAAGTCCTATTTGGTTTGCTCTGATATCAACAAGAGGTAAACATTGGACAGTCTTCTTTTACCTCAATTTTGGGACGCCTTTTTGAAAACAAATTGGCTAGGGGCATCTGGTTTTGGCTTTTGCACAAACTTGAACTTCAAAAGCTTGTAGCTCCGTGAATTCTACGCAGATTCGCAAAATTCTGGCATTTATTTAAAATCTTAGAACAGGGTTATCTAACCAGGAGCCTGTAAAATTTATCATTATTTTTTAATATTTAATCAAACGTCGAACAAGTTTTCTGGGACATCCTGTATGTAATACAAGATATCGTATAACTAGCCAAAAATGAGAACAGTATAATGATTAAATGCTCTTCTGTCGACGTAGATCAGTTACCCAAATATGGTGCGGCACGTGTCATAGCCTATTGTCTTTGCATGGCTATTTTTATCATGTGGTTATGTATGAGTGGATCCTCTTCAGAAACAAAACGAATTTAAGACTACAAGGTGTCCCAAAAAAATTGTGCCCCGTTTGTCTGAAGATTGCGACAAAACGGCAAAAGATTCTCGCCAAACTTTTGCATGATAGTGCTATTCAGATGTTCAATTAAAGTTTGCCACCATCCCCGTAAAAATCCGTTGAAAAATGATGGAGCTATGACCTTCAGGAGACCACATTTGCCTGACGACTGAAACCAGCGGTCGGCCATTTTGTCTTACTATTTTGCAGTGATAAGTATCTACACGTGAGGTAAGAAATAATTTCTGTGAGGTCAGAAATAGTGGAACCCTCCGAGGATTATCGGAATTTTCACGAGAACTATGACATTGGAGGCTGCTGTTTCATTTTCAATCCATGATGCTATTTATCGCTGCAAAATAGTAAGACAAAATGGCCGACCGCTGGTTTCAGTGATCGGGCAAATTTGGTCTTCTGAAGGTCATAGCTCCATCAATTTTCAACGGATTTTCATGGGGATGGTGGCAAACTTTAATCGAACATCTGAAAAGCACCACCATTCAAAAGTTTGGCGAGAATCTTTTGCCGTTTTGTCGCAATTTTCAGACAAACGGGGCACAATTTTTTTGGGACACCCTGTATTTTTCAAAGAAGGCTTAACAACTTTTCTTTTTTCGTAGATTTGTAAATCGTACATTCCAGTTGTTTGTACCATTTCCTTTTCTGGCAGGGTCAGTATGTCATTCGTACGACCGGTACATGAACTGAACTGTACCCCATTCTAAAGAATTGCAAGTGAATATGAAATGAAAACAGTCGTCTTCATTGGAAGCCCATGTGCTATGCCGAACTACATTTATCATTTCAAATATATTATACAAATGAAAAAGTTGATCTTCTTACAGAGAACGAAACCGAAGGGTGGACAATTTGGAATCTGCAAATGCGGAAAAGGATAAGCTGTTACAAGAAGCAAAGCACAAATTGGAAAAGTTAGACTCAGAACATAAAAGGGAGATTGAAAAGTTACAGAGACGAGTCCATGAACACGAGAAGGAATTAGAGTGCCTCCAAACAAAGAAAGAAGAGGAAAGAGAAGCCGCGACAACCTCGTCAATACAGTTGAAGGTTTGTTCAAAAGCTCGTAGATAGTTTGGATTTTTCGATTGTTGGTTGCATAGTAGTGCCAAAAGCATGAAAAATCGCTTAAATGAACCCCAGCCTTATTCTGTCTACTTTTAGGGAAGAATTTTCACGGGAAGAATCTTTTGCGAATGGGAAAAAATGCGAAATGTTTGGAATTGACTTTCGCAAATCGACCAAAATGGGAATTTTGCTGGAATGAATTTTCGTGAATTAGGTTTATTATCAAATTTTGTAACGTCTCAAATGTTCCTCTACTCTTCAACGACTCTTTCGAATCTTCCTCACCCGTGCTTGTTAGTAGCCCAGATGTTGTTGGTAAACAAGATCATATTGAAGAAGAGGAATATTTTAGGAAATTTTGCGAGAATAAACTTTCACAAATTTCCTATTTGTAGGAAATTTCGTGTAATAAACTTTTGCAAATTTCGATAAAAACGCGAAAAACGTGAATGTTTCTTCCCGCGAAAGTTTATTCCCGTAAAGTACCGAGATATCAGGAAAAGTCATGTGATTCAAAGAAACTAAATTGTTGCTCACTGTAGTTTGCTACCTATTCAAAAGATTCTTGAAAAGTGATTATCACTGTGTGAGTAAAATCCCGAATTGAATGAAAATTTAATTTGTCCAAATCTGTTTAAGCTATATTTAACAGGTCGCTAGGGATTTAAGAACTGTTTCATCTCATAATCTTTGAAAATAGGCCTAAATTTCTTAATTGGATTTGCAAACAATAGACCTTTTAGCTATTCTACCAAAGAGACTGGATCGAGCGACATTTTTATACATTTTTATACACAAGGCTCAATCAAGTGGCGTTAGAGCTTCTATCACTATAGTGTACTTTCGAAAATTCTACAAAATTATTAAAATATTGTTCTATTCAAATTCTGTTTGAAAATAGCTAAAAGGTCTATTAGCATGACGATGCTGAAAATTTGCTGAGAAGGACATCTGAAAAAAGTGTTCAAGTGTGAAAGAATAATAGCTTGCGCTGTATAAATGGCCGGTAGGTTGCATAGGCCGATTGATGTTAATTTTCATTGTTGTTAAGCTAAAATGTTAGCAAGTTTGACCTAGATGTTCATGTCTGTAATTAAGGATTCCGAAATGAAATAGGTTTATAAAATCATTCTTAGTCTAACTTGATAACGATGTGATTGATCTCAGCTAAACAAATTTTGTCATCTGAATTGACATGTTAGGTATATGTCAAAGAATTTTTTTAGATTCCAATAAATAGTAACAGTACATATTACAAGCTACACTACTACGCTAAGTATACTCACAAAATCACTATACAATACTACTGGAACGATACCCTGGGAAGCTGCACTACTATATTAAGCATACTTACTTAATTACTGTACAATACTACTGGAACGATACCATGGGAGCAAAAGAAGGCAGTGTCTGCCCTGCGGTCATCACATATAGAGACCAAAGTACTGGTCTGTCTTAGGTTAGATGTCAGGAGAACTTATCCGCGATAGAACAATTTAAATGTTTTGGAAATGATCTGATGAATATCTAGCAATGCTGCACTGTAAACGTTTTAACTTTTTCACTCACCCAGTAGATTTTCTTAATTTTATTTAGTTCACTTTGTCTAATTTTCCTCCTGCTTATTGGTCATTGCAAATGTTATATCGACTTCCAATGGCATCAAATTTTCAATCGAACATATCAGTTAAAGAAAAAAAGCACTCATCAATATTTGGAGTCTTGAGAAAAGTCCTAACGACAGGATTGTTGAAGCTGGATACCATTATTCTTCAAATACCTGTTTGAATTCTAGAGAGGTACCAAAGACTGCATGACGGTTTGAAGAAGATGTCTTAAGGATGTCTCAAGAAAATGTACAAACGGCCTATACTTTAACTTAGGATAAGATATATTTTGAAGTTGTGTAAGACAGCTTTTGCAGACTGACTTTTCCTGTGTAGGATGCCTTCTATAGAATAACAAAATTTGCTACTTTGCTTTCAGGTACTTAAAGATAGCTGGGATAAAGCAAGGGAAGAAATTGCAGTTTTGAAACAAGAAAGGTACCCGATTTTCAAGCACTTTAATGAGTAATAAAGAGCATAAAGATCATGCGCACGTTTGTTTCTACTGTGCCGAATTGTGTAGCATACAGAACTCCCAACTCACGGTAGCCAAACAGGCCTAAAAAGTCTCACGATAACACAACCACAACAAAACTAAAAACGTGTCCTTACCTCTACTTCAGTACGAGGTTAAAACGAAATGGGTCTACAACGTCATAATCCGCATACACTCCCCTAAAAGTTTAGTGAATGCTGAAGTTTTACCTACAGTTTTCACAACTCACTCATCGTCCAACATCGGCTGTGTTTTAGCATCTGCATTCTTTGCGGCTGTTCTGCGCTCTCTTGAATGAACTCTTTCCTTGTTCTCCATCACTGGTGCTTCTGCAGACATCTCACTTCTGATTTCCAGCGGACATAACAACTGTAAAGGTCTCTCCAGACGATTTCCTTTGTGCAAAACAATTGCTCCTCGAATAACGCCGTCCTTCCCTTTGACATGTTGTAAAACTCTACCCTTCATCCACAATCCGCGATTCTTCTCCTCTCCGACGATCAGAACTACTTCACCAACTTCTGGTACAACTGCTTCTGTTCTGTTGATTCGATGATAGTCCATCAAACTTCTCACATACTCTCGTGACCATCTTGACCAAGAATGTGCTCTTGCATTCTCGAGTCTTCTTTGAAACTTTGTCACATTGTCCATATCTACTTCCAGGTCTTCCAAAGTGTGAGCATTTTGACCCCACATTATACTATTAGGGGTGAGAACTTTACCCTCCCCAACCTCACTTTCTATGTATGTTAAAGGGCGATTATTTAAGTGGCGCTCAATATCTATAATTACGGATTCTAGTTGCTCAAAGGAGAGGTGAGAACGACCCAAGGTTTTGTAAAGAGTACCCTTGATGTCCTTGATAAGCCGTTCGTATATAGACCCCCACCAAGGAGATCTACTCAAATTGAAGTTCCACTTGATTTCCTGTCTCGCAAGATAATCATGCAATGATTCACTCCTCCGCAACTTCTTGATCCACTCAGCTGTGGCTTTAAATGCTCCCCCATTGTCTGAAACGATGACTGATGGTCTTGTTTTCCTTGCAATAAATGCGTTCAGCTTCCTTATGAATTCTTCTGCTGTCTGTGATTTGGTCACTTCCAAATGTACGGCTCTTATGGTAGCACACGTGAAAATAATGATATAAGCTTTTGCCTCTTCTCTCTTTCCAACTTTGTAAAGTATGGGTCCTGCGAAATCTACTCCAGTAAATTCGAATGGTCGACTTACTTCGGTGCGGAATTTCGGCAATGGTGCTGTTAAATTTGCTCCATACGGTTTCGTTGAAAATACCTTGCATATGTTGCAATTGCGTATATGTCTCTTGGCAAGCGTTCTCAGATGTAGAATGTGCCAGTTCTCTCTAATTGCTGTCATTGTGCTTACCAACCCAAGATGCTTTACTTTCTCGTGTTCGTGTTGTATTAACTTCCGTGTAAATACTCCATTGTCAAGGTAAATTGGCTGGTATTCTTGTATTCTGCCAACACACCTAAGGATCCCTGTCTTTGGATCCTGTTCCAGCTTCCATCCAGGTCTTTCTAATTTCTCTGGTATGTCTCTCTGTGCTCTCAAAATCCAATACTCCCTGGCTTTTTGGATTTCTTCCGTTGTCAATGGTCCACTCGATTTCTTTGTCTTGTTGACTTTGGCTCTGCAGTTGTTTATAAATCTCAGGGTCCAAGCTGTCACTCTCAGGGTGGTCCAGTAGGATTTACGCTCTAATAAACTATCCCACTCATCTGGTATAACTTCTGTCTCCCTGGAATAAGCTACGATTTCTTTGATAGGTTTAGCTTCATCGTTTGATTTCTTTGAACTCTTTAAAACTGGTTGTGTGGGCCAGTCTTCCTCATTCAACAACCAACTTGGTCCATCAAACCAATCCCCCTTTTCTGTTTTCTCTATAGACGCCCCTCTACTTCCTAGATCGGCAATGTTCTTGTCAGTTGGACAATGTTTCCACTTAACTTTATTCTCTTCTGTGATCTCTGACATCTTCCGTACTCTATTGGATACAAAGGTCTTCCACGTTTTGCCTGGATTCGTTATCCAATATAACGCAACCATGCTGTCCATCCAGACAGTAACTGACTGAATGGGCAGTCCCTGTAATGCTTTACATAGATTTCTCACCATGTTAGCAGCCATAAGACCACTGATTAACTCTAATCTTGCTATAGATGTGTTCTTCTTTGCAATTCTTGACTTTGATGTTAAAAGCCCCATAACTCTGTTAGTTTCATCCTCAACTATAGCTATTGTGACTGTGGAACAAGCGATTTCGCTTGCATCTGCAAACTGATGTATGTGAACTGCTTTAACTCTCTTCTCTGCTTTAATCAAACTTCTTGGAACTTTTACATTTCTAAGCTGATTTGTCCACTTCAGCCACTCTCTTTTTACATCTGCAGATACTTCTTTGTTCCATTGATTATTTTCTTCACATGCCTCTCTGTATATGCGTTTTCCTTCAACTAGCGTGGGTGACATTAAGCCTAATGGATCATAGATACTCCCCAACTTACTTAAAATTGATCTCTTTGTTACTGTCTGGTCTTTTGCCTGTTTTGGAATCTGTACTTCAAACGTATCATTCTCTTTATCCCATATATGGCCTAAGATTTTGCTTGGGTTTTGCATCCCTTCACTCTCTAATTCTTTGATATTAGATTCCCATTTGTGAACTGGGAACTTTCCCTTTTGTAGGATATCTGTTGCTTCCAGTTTGAATCTCTCCAACTGTTCTTTGCTATTTCCTGTGGTCATGAGATTATCTACGTACGTGTTCTCTCGCAGCTCTTTGGTTGTTTCGTCATAGATGTCTGTATATTTATCAAAATGATACCTCAGGGTCGCTCCTAAAATGAATGGGCTGGCTTCTGCTCCAAACGGAACCCTAGCAAAGCGTAGGTGTTCCTCTCTGCCGTTGATGTTGAATAGAAATCTGAATGCATCTCTATCCTCTTGAGCTATACCTATCTGCAAAAAGGCTTTCTGCAGATCTCCTATCAGCAGATTTGCAGACATCCTGGCTCTCACCATGATATCCCATAACTGTGGTTGCAAAGCTGGGCCGGTGTACATGCATTCATTAAGGCTATTTCCCAATGGGCTTGGCCGAGCACTTGCGTCAAAGACCATTCGTACCTTTGTTGTTGATGCCTCTTCTCTTACTACAGGCTTGTGGGGCAGATAAAATACTCTCTC
Source organism: Aurelia aurita complex sp. Pacific (assembly GCA_004194395.1). Taxonomy (NCBI): domain Eukaryota; kingdom Metazoa; phylum Cnidaria; class Scyphozoa; order Semaeostomeae; family Ulmaridae; genus Aurelia; species Aurelia aurita complex sp. Pacific. The sequence goes on from REGL01000326.1 coordinate 119,809, forward strand.
CCCCCTGATTTCTCCTTCTGGCACTCTTTCCACTATCCTCTCTTTCAACTGTGTTTCCACTATGTCTTGATATGCGTGTTTCAGTTCAGGGTTCCTTTCTAACTTGCTCTCCACATTCTTTAGGCGAGATCTACTTTGTACTTCATTACTTTCTGTTATTTTGTTTCCTGGAATCCAAGGTACTTTGACTTCGTACCTCCCATCCTTGTCTTGTGTCACATTCTCATTGAATTCTCTATGAATATCAGACAGGTCATTCTCCCCCCTGTCTTCCACACCAAGAATGTCAATACTGTAAAGTCTCTCATAATCTGTGCTATCTTTTGTATACATGCATGTACTACTAGTTTTGTCTCCACCATGAATGATATATCCAAATGTTGTACCCTCTACTATGGGCTCTCCACTCCTACCCTTGTAAACTTCTTCTGTTTTGATTTTACAATATGTATTGTCTCCCAAGATCAAATGGATGGTGTATCTATTGTCTGATTGTGTGTAAAATCTTTTGTCTTTTGTATGATCAAACTTGTCTTTCAACTCTGTGATGTTTGGTCTTTCAACTGTTGTAAAATCTGATAAATTCACCCCTGTCACTTCAATTCTCTCTCTAGATGTTCCATCCAATGAATTGATTGTTATCTGGTAAATTGGTAATGACTGTTTCTTTGTTCCAGTCACTGTCACAAGATGTCTTGATTCATATCTAATTGGTTTTAATTCCAGCTTCTTTGCAGCATCTTTGGATATGAAATCTCTTCCAGCACCTGTGTCTAAATGTGCCCAGAATGTTTCACCCTGCACTTTCAATGGAATAATGGCTGGCAATGTTTTCTCTTCAATTGGCTGGGGTTGTTTTGTGTACCCTGTCAGACTAGCTTGCTCTTTATTGTCACAAAGACTTGTGTGATGTCTTGCTTTACACTTAAAGCATCCTCTGCTGTGGCATTTGTTTTCTCTGTGCCCATGTCTTCCACAGTTGAAGCATAGTCTTCTATCAACAAAGAATTTCTTCCTTTTGTCCAGAGTTTCATATGTTGGGCATGTATCTCCCCAATGGCTTTCTTTACAGAAAATACAAAGGGGTCCTTGTCTAATTGGAATTGCAGCAGAAGCTCCCCCCTCTCCCTTGGAAAACCAATGTTTCTCTTTCTTTGGGATTTCTGCTGCAGTATCTGTTTCCTCTGGCTTATTTCTCTTGAGCCATTTTCCCAGGTTATCAATGAGATCTCCCATACCCCACTGCTCCCACTCATCATCAATGCGGACAATATCAGGTTTCACATGAGGCAGTTTATTGATTGTTGTCATCACCAGACCTCCAAGTGTGTCTCCTTTTTCTAATGTTTGCAAGGCATCATAACTTTTG
>REGL01000326.1:129865-147484 GCA_004194395.1 Aurelia aurita complex sp. Pacific
GTTCTTGTTCTTGTTCTTTTTTATGTTATTGTTCCTGTTCTTGTCCTTGTTCTGCTTCCTCTCCTTGTTCTTGTTCTTGTCCATGTTCTTGTTCCTGCACTTGTTTTGTTTCCTCTCCTTGTTCCTTTTCTTGTTCACGTTCTTGTTCTTGTTCTTGTTCTTGTTCTTTTTTATGTTATTGTTCCTGTTCTTGTCCTTGTTCTGCTTCCTCTCCTTGTTCTTGTTTTTGTCCATGTTCTTGTTCCTGCTCTTGTTCTGTTTCCTCTCCTTGTTTCGGTCCCTTATCTTGTTCACGTTCTTGTTCTTGTTCTTGTTCTCCTTCTCCTTCTTGTTCTTGTTCTTCTTTCTGTTCTTGTTCATGTTATTATTCCTCTTCTTGTACTTGTTCATGTTCTTGTTCTGTTTCTTCCTCGCTTTCTTTTTCTTGTTCTTCTTCGTGTTCTTGTCCTTCTTCTGCTTCCTCTCTTTGTTCTCGATTTTATTCATTTTTTAATTCTTCATTTCTTCTGCTTCCCCTCCTTGATCTATTCCTGTTCTTGTTCGCCTACTTGTGCTTGTTTTTCTTCGTGTTTTTGTTATTGTTTCTCGTTCTTCTTCATTTTTTGTCCTTGTTCTTCTTTCTCTTCTTGTTCATGCTCTTCTTGTTCTTGTTCTTGTTTTGCTTCCTCTCCTTATTTCTGTTCCTGTTCCTGTTCCTGTTCTTGTTTACGTTCTTGTTCTTCTTCGTGTTCTTGTTCCTTGCTCTCCTTAATGTTTTTGTCCCTGTTCTCCTTCCTCTTTTTGTTCATCCTCTTCTTCTTGTTTTTGTTCTGCTTCCTCTCCTTGTTCCTGTTCCTGTTCTTGTTCACGTTCTTGTTTTACTTCGTGTTCTTGTTTCTTGTTCTTGTCCTTGCTCATATTTTCGTTCTTGTTCTTTTTCTCTTTCCTGTTCCTGTTCCTTTTCCTGCTCTTAGTCTTGTTCGTTTTCTTGTTCTTGTTCTCCTTCTTCTTAATGTTCTTCTTAATGTTCTTGTTCATGCTCTTGTTCATGTTCTTGTCTTCTCTTTCATCCTCTTCTTCCTCTTCCTTTTCTCCTTCATCTTCTTAATGTTCCTCTTCCTCTTATCCTTCCTATTCTTCTTCGTCCTCTACCCCTTCTACGTCTTCCTCTGCCTCTTCCTTATCCTTCTCCTTCTCCTTCCCCTTGTCCTTCCATTTCAACCCCTTCTCTTTCTACCTCTTCCGTGTATCCTTCTACTTCTTCATCATATCCTTCTTCCTCTTCCTCTTTCCTGCCTCTTCTTCCTCTTCTACTTCGATTTCTTCATCGTATCCTGCTTCTCCTTTCTATTATTCTTCTTCCTCTTTTCCTTCCTTTTCTCCTCCTGCTCCTTTTTGCTCTTTTCTTTCTACTTATTCCTCGATCCTTTTTCTCCTTCTTCTTCCTCTTAGCCTTTCTTCTTTTGCTCCTAATTTTTCCTCTCCTTCCTTCTCTCCTTGTTCTTGCTCTTGTTCTTGTTTTTGTTCTTGCTCTTCTCCTGGGTTCTTTGTCAGATACCGACATAGGCTGTCGCAACATTTTAGCGTGAGACAGATCCACCCAACATGTTAACTTTTCTTTTGCCACAGCACTTTTAGAACTAATCTAGAAATGTCAGTATTTCTCTTTCCAGTGTTCCTCGAATTTTCCTAGCTACCACTACATATTCTGCATATATTCCGTGTTGCGTGTTTCTTTTGTCTGTCTAAATACGGTGTGAGTTAAAGGGGCTGTACAAGATTTTTTGTAAACGAAGATGAATATCAGTTGGCCAATATCGTAAAATTCATTGAGAAATTCCTCTCTAAGTGGCGCGTGGCGTACAATTTCTTTAGCCTGCCTGTTGCCTTTCGTGCGCTTAGCCTCAACATATCTGAAACTCATCGCTCAGAATCCAGCTGTATCTTTATAATCGTTGGGGGCATGAAAAATCTGATTGCATTAGTGAATTTTACAGGGTTGAAACATGTACACAACATCTTCATTTCCAATTTATCTGTTGCTACTTGCCTGCATTAGGAAGACAAAGTTTAGGATTGTTAGAAGTTTAGCTTGTATAACCCCCTTTAAGCGGTAAACGGTCTGGAAATTGAACATGCAAGCATTAAATTACCGAGTACTCATTGGACATGTTTCCATTGTTTTCTGTGTTTTTCTTTTCAACTCAAAGTAACGTATCATACACTTGCAGGTTCAATAACCAGATTTGAGAAGCCATATTTCTCATAAGTTCCTCGTGTCGAAATTTTGCTAACATAATATACAAGAGTTTCATAGTACTGACAAAATGATCCTTCCGCAGTACTGCATATCCTTCATAGAACCATAGTTATAGAACTGAAATTATCTCTCCACGGTACCGTACAACCTCCACAGCACTGCATATACATGTCCATCGGTAAGAATTTTGAGATCTGAAAATTCTGGCTTGATTCACGGCTGGAAACAAAAAAATTCACCTGTGTGATAACCCTTTCATAAAGCTGTGCATTGATAGAAAACAGTCATCCAAATGATACTTATTTGTAGTTAATGGTTGTGGTTGTATTTTCAGCGTGGCTTGAGGTTTTCCTTTGCAGTTAGAAACCTTCCTCACGCTTGTTGAGTGACTGTCTTATTTTAAGATGTTTTCACTCCATTGATAAAGCATTTGCTAATGAGATTTTGATTTTTTCAAGACAAGCCATGATTGATGCACATCAAAATAGAATTAAACAGCTGATAGAAAGTTTTAACGAGAAGTTGTTGGAAGCTGATGCATGGCCAAAGAAGGTAAAGCTTTTAATCAGTTTTGACAACCTATACCTTAATGCAAAATTCTCGTGAAGCGCCCTTACCTTGACAGCATGAGCAGTCACTCCACGCGCAATAAGAAACGTATAGTGTACTCACCGACCGAAAATGTGTGTTTTTTGTGTCAATTCTCCTGTGTTCTGTTGTCTTCGCCATCTTGTTTGTGTAAATTCTTNTCTTTCTACTTATTCCTCGATCCTTTTTCTCCTTCTTCTTCCTCTTAGCCTTTCTTCTTTTGCTCCTAATTTTTCCTCTCCTTCCTTCTCTCCTTGTTCTTGCTCTTGTTCTTGTTTTTGTTCTTGCTCTTCTCCTGGGTTCTTTGTCAGATACCGACATAGGCTGTCGCAACATTTTAGCGTGAGACAGATCCACCCAACATGTTAACTTTTCTTTTGCCACAGCACTTTTAGAACTAATCTAGAAATGTCAGTATTTCTCTTTCCAGTGTTCCTCGAATTTTCCTAGCTACCACTACATATTCTGCATATATTCCGTGTTGCGTGTTTCTTTTGTCTGTCTAAATACGGTGTGAGTTAAAGGGGCTGTACAAGATTTTTTGTAAACGAAGATGAATATCAGTTGGCCAATATCGTAAAATTCATTGAGAAATTCCTCTCTAAGTGGCGCGTGGCGTACAATTTCTTTAGCCTGCCTGTTGCCTTTCGTGCGCTTAGCCTCAACATATCTGAAACTCATCGCTCAGAATCCAGCTGTATCTTTATAATCGTTGGGGGCATGAAAAATCTGATTGCATTAGTGAATTTTACAGGGTTGAAACATGTACACAACATCTTCATTTCCAATTTATCTGTTGCTACTTGCCTGCATTAGGAAGACAAAGTTTAGGATTGTTAGAAGTTTAGCTTGTATAACCCCCTTTAAGCGGTAAACGGTCTGGAAATTGAACATGCAAGCATTAAATTACCGAGTACTCATTGGACATGTTTCCATTGTTTTCTGTGTTTTTCTTTTCAACTCAAAGTAACGTATCATACACTTGCAGGTTCAATAACCAGATTTGAGAAGCCATATTTCTCATAAGTTCCTCGTGTCGAAATTTTGCTAACATAATATACAAGAGTTTCATAGTACTGACAAAATGATCCTTCCGCAGTACTGCATATCCTTCATAGAACCATAGTTATAGAACTGAAATTATCTCTCCACGGTACCGTACAACCTCCACAGCACTGCATATACATGTCCATCGGTAAGAATTTTGAGATCTGAAAATTCTGGCTTGATTCACGGCTGGAAACAAAAAAATTCACCTGTGTGATAACCCTTTCATAAAGCTGTGCATTGATAGAAAACAGTCATCCAAATGATACTTATTTGTAGTTAATGGTTGTGGTTGTATTTTCAGCGTGGCTTGAGGTTTTCCTTTGCAGTTAGAAACCTTCCTCACGCTTGTTGAGTGACTGTCTTATTTTAAGATGTTTTCACTCCATTGATAAAGCATTTGCTAATGAGATTTTGATTTTTTCAAGACAAGCCATGATTGATGCACATCAAAATAGAATTAAACAGCTGATAGAAAGTTTTAACGAGAAGTTGTTGGAAGCTGATGCATGGCCAAAGAAGGTAAAGCTTTTAATCAGTTTTGACAACCTATACCTTAATGCAAAATTCTCGTGAAGCGCCCTTACCTTGACAGCATGAGCAGTCACTCCACGCGCAATAAGAAACGTATAGTGTACTCACCGACCGAAAATGTGTGTTTTTTGTGTCAATTCTCCTGTGTTCTGTTGTCTTCGCCATCTTGTTTGTGTAAATTCTTCAGTTGCGCGTGCATGGTGCCTCGCAGTCGTGCTCGCAGTGGACTGTTTATCAACGCTTTCCCCCTTGCTCCCCTGTGATAAACAGTCCACTGCGAGCACGACTGCGAGGCACCATGCACGTGCAACTGAAGAATTTACACAAACAAGATGGCGAAGACAACAGAACACAGGAGAATTGACACAAAAAACACACATTTTCGGTCGGTGAGTACACTATACATTTCTTATTGCGCGTGGTCACTCCAGAGCTCATTATCAAGATAAGCTATTCAGTATGAATTCCACTTTTCCGCATAAAGAAGAAAGATTAGTAATCGGATACATTAAAATCGAAAACTGTCGGACGGAAAAGTTTCGGAAAAATAACTTCGGACAAAAAGCATTCGGATGCTTTTTTGGAAAAAAGCTTTTCCATAATTATGTTAAAACTAGTTGTCATTTTACGTTGATTAATAATGTGCAACTTAAACTAGCTAACTAGATGCATAAAACGAAAGTATTCAACAAAGGAAATAGCTCTGAACGCTGTTATTAAAACCGCAGATGAAAAGAAGAGGTACCTTCACGGACTCAAGAACATCGTTACCGACAACTGCAATGTGGAAACTCACTTTGGAAACAGGATCGCCTATGACAGTCTTTTACTTTTTAACCGTGGCATGGGAGAGTCTTGTGTATTTTTGCTATTTTCGAAGAATTTGAAACTTTCGGACAATTAAACTTTCGGACAAAAATTTGTCCGAAGGTTTGATCGTCGGGAAGTTTTCGGTTTTAATGTATGTTCCTAGATGTCGTAGATACATTTAGATGATTTCGATGATTAGATACATTTATAGTTTCATTTTTCGTTCAATTCAAGCAAAAATGTTGCTAACAAATAGCAGTGCAGTCATTTGATGATACATTTGATGCACTAACGTAGCAACGATTCTACGAAATGAGTTATTCAGAGCTCTTGAAGATAACTCCAGCTTGGTATTGCCTCCGAAGAGTTTTGATAGTTGTGGTCGTGTTCGAGGAGATGCATTCACAAAGATAGTATGACTACTGCGCGTTAATGTTTTGCTGTTTGCTGAGTTTCATTTTGGTAGGAATCCAGTTATGAGCATTGCAATTCATTACAGTGTAGTGGACAGATTATGTATCCAGTCCATAATCCTATAAAACTGATTCGATTGAGAGAACAGCTTCATCGAGCTTGCAGACCTGAAACCACGCAAAGCAGCTACTTACATTTCCTGTATAGTCTTGCATTTACGTCAATTCCAGATTATGCCAATTTGAAGTGTTTTTTTCTTTTGGATGTCTGTTTTTCCTCCATTTAAAGGAAATGCAAGCATATATAAGCCTTGTCATAATTAGCCGTGCAAAGAAAATTGGCCTTGGCATTTGCAGAATCATGTTTGGAATTCTGACCTATGTCAACACGAAATACTGATATCTGATCGGCTGGAATTTTAATCTGAGTTTGTCAATGCTTAGAGAATTCTAATAAAGTGGAGATACACGACACATTGAGACTGAATGGTTCAGATATAAAACGAGTGAAAAAAACCAAATCACTTGGAGTCATTGTAGACGAAGGGCTTAACTGGGAAGAACAATTCAAAACTGTCAAAGGGAAAGTTCGCGGAGGTCTCGCATCTTTAAAAAAAATTGAAGAACATCCTCCCACAATCTCAGTTAAGCAATGTATATTGTGCTCTTGTGGAAAGTCACATGCGATATGCAGATGTAATCTGGGGTAGCCTCTCTAATTCAAGAAAAGAGTCCCTTCAACGTCTTCAAAACAGAGCCATTTCCATGATCGATACGTCCAGGATAAAAGATGAATGGTCGAATAATTTCCTTCAGGTTGGACAACTTGTCACGTTTGATCGTGCAGTTATGGCCTATAAGATCATGAACAGACTCAGCCCGGAAAATCTCTGGAACAAATTTCAACAAAGATCCCAATACTCCAGTTATAACACGCGGTTCTGTAGAGATCTTCAGATTCCAAGGTACAATCTGGAGTATGCCAAAAATGGATTTTCCTATTCAGCTCTTAAGGTCTGGAATGAAATCCCTTTAATTATCAGGGAACTACCTACCTTGTGCCGATTCAAAAAACAACTAAAAATACATTTGATGAGCTGAAAGCAATTTGAAACACAACTCCCTGGGAGAACAGCAATATAATCTTTAGCCCTCGATGTTTTTCTTTTTGTTTATATAAATATATTGATTAATTGCATTGTATGTTTTTTGTAGTTTTATTATGCTGAAGGGATATTGTGTATAAATAATTTAAAATGAAATGAAAAATGAAAGAATTCATTTAACGTAATTGTCAGAACCGGTGCTGTGTAGACAGCGGGAGATTATTCTTTTTAGTATCCTTGCATGAAATGTAGACATGGTTTTGCTACTCCAATAGCAAAAGTCTGACTGAGAAACAAAAATGAACAACAGTAGAAATAGCAGATTATGGCTAATTTTATTTAGTTGTTCACCATTCCTCACAAAAGGTTTGAATGTTTGGAAGGAAATTAAGGATTTTCGAGACATATTTTTTACTAACTTGTGCCTTGTACTTGGGTAGATCCTCCATCAAGAAGCCGAAGGGTTATCGGAATTGTGAAGAGTTAGATAGACCCCTTATCTTCCACTGCAAGAAGGCTGCATTGCTTTACATTTTTGGCCTTTATCAGAACTTTGCTACTGTTAAAAGTTCCTGAAGAATAAGTATCCAACCTTTTTAGGCATTACAAGATTCTTCAAATCAGCACTAGGAATTAGCATTAACAAATTCGCTGAAATGTTGTCTCTTCGTGTGTTAATGCAGTTTTATCTTTATTTGTAAGCTGGAAGAGAAACTGACAGAGCAACAATTACGCTTCAATGAAGAAAAAAGTGAACTATGGCAGAAGTTGAATGAGTCTTTTAAGCAGGTATTTTCATTCATTTCATCTACAGATTGAATATAACATAGATTTTTCAGATGTTTTTCTTTTACCCATAGTAACCACTCGTTCAAATGATGTACAAGTGATCATGATAAATAGAAAATTTGCACAAAAAATGCAAAGCTCTTTGAAAGATCACTGTACTGTTTTCAGCGATAATTTTCAAAAACCGAATGAATTTCTGGCAATGGTTTTTTACGAGTTTTTCTTGTTTGATATCCTATACATTTAATTAGATTCAAATTAAATAGCCGGTATAAAAATATGAGATCTCGTGATTATTTTCACTCTTGTTTTATGTTTGTACATCTGTTTGACATTGGATGTTAGGCACATAGATAGTGTGAGCGACAATTCACCCGCACTTTATTAAATCTTCGGGTTACCGATCTTAAGATAGTAAGAAGCTTGTTCCAACTATAAATTTAACGAGGTGAATCTCTGGCCTTCGCAATCCCAAACATAACAAAACAGAATGAATAATATCGAATAACAAAACACGTGATACTACTCTACTCGGAGGGTCCTGGGCCCTAGTCTAAATACTACACCGATGTTGTGTAAAGAGACGCTGACCTGATCGTATAGGCTTGGTGTATTGAGGGTTTTAGGGACTCTGGGCGGGGAGCAATGAGGGTGGCAGTTGATGTCGTTGTTGTTCTTTTGGTCAAGATCCTGTCGTTCAGCATTACAGTAAAAACCTGCACATAAGAACCTTCATCTATTAAGAACCTACAGCCTGAAATAATATATTTTGCACCCAATAAATAAGAACCATTTCAGGCTGATATCTTAACTAGGTTCTTAATGCGTTTCATTCATTCATTGGGAAATAAATACAACTTTTTTCCAATCAACCTCCTTCATGGACTCCAAAACATTACTTACAAAACTGTGATAGGCAAGGCCTGCAGAGGTAAGCTGGCTAAGCTTGGATGGAAGTGGATAGGGCCAAGAATGTAAATAAATTTGGCTAAGGCTTAGATTCGCATATTTCCCTGTGCTAAGAACCTACACCCTGATTACTGGATGTGCCTCGTTGCATAAGAACCGAAACAGGCTGAGTTCAAAATCTTAGGTTCTTATCTGCGGGTTTTTACTGTATTGCCTATGCCAGCCCAACGTCCAATGTGAATCCAGCACCAGTATTATCAGTAAACGTCATTTATGTAAAGCCTTGTGTAGTTTTATGATTAGTTGTAGCTAGTGTGTGTATGATGATGATTAGATGTTCTTTATGTGTTGGCCATGGGGTAGTAATGATCTTCTGCTTCCTGTCGTATCGTCCTTGTCATGTAATAGAGTAGCTCGTAAGTATCATCTTAAGTAATTCATTCTTGTACATTTTTGTATGGAATAAAACTGTTCCATTGGATCCATAAATGTTCCATAGATCCATAAATGACCTATTATATTTGATTGTTCGAAAGTAAAGGAAACAGCGGCTTGATCAGGTTTTATCTTTGACCTATTTTGTAGACCTCATCTCTTTGTTCAAGTCTTTCAGTTTAATATATGATACATTCGATTACATGTAAAATGGTTCGAAGCAAAAAGTGGACGTTCCTTGCCGAAGTTATAAGAGATTTTCTTGATAAAGCTACCTCAACAACGGCTGGCAGTGATGATCAAATTTTTGCTGTTAGCATATGATATCCTCTTTGGGGATGAATTTCCTCGGAATGATGTTCTTCGTCTGCCTAGGGATGACTATCTATCTGTGCCAAAGGGCTAACATGTCAAAAGCATATCCAATGGCTTAGAGGCAGGACTTTAAAGAAGCTTGATTATGATTGGAGGCTGTTTTTCGGTGAAGAGACCTCTAAGAACATTTCTGATAATTTCGAAAATGAGTGGCCAATTTAAGCAGCGTAAAGTTTTACATGAACTGAGCAATCTCCTATTAAAGAATAGATTTAACTGTATTGCTTGGTATTTAGGGAAAATTACCCTTTCAAACAGCGTGTGCGTTTTGATCACCTCGTATTCACAATGGAAATCAAATCTCTGGATTCTGAAATCTACCGGGTGTCCCCAAAAAATGTATACGGATTTGGTTGACTCCAGCGCATTGAATTTAGCTTCAATCAATGTCTAATCACTCTAAAAATATGTTCCTTGATAGTTAACTTGAACAAAGATACCTCGTTCATTGATATTGGTACCTTGAGAGTAGACATCTTAATCTTGAAAGCTCAAATTTGTCTCTTTCTGCAAATTAGAGCTTTTGCCTTTTGACCTAAGCAATTTTTTAAGGCACAACGTATAAATCAGCGATAGCCTTGATAAAATTTGAGCAATATTAGATTTTGTGTTATTCTGTTTCCCAAAAGTCACCCCCTCCCCCCCCCCGTCACCGTTGGGAAGTTTCTTAATTTTTCATTAATTCCCGTTCTTAATTTCGATGTGCTTCAGGAATTTGCCTAGGTCAAAGGGCCAAAGCTCTGGTTTACAAGTGGACGCAAATTTGAGCTTTCAAGATTGATATTTCTGCTCTCAAAGCACCAATACCAACAAACGAGGTATTTATGTTCAAGGAAATAGACCTTTTAGCTATTCTAAAAAAGAGCCTGGATCGAACGTTATTTTTATACATTTTTATACGTGACGTTCGATCGAGTGACGTTAGAGCACAGGAAGCCCAATCGCGCATTATGGCGGCCTAAGCTAATACTAGTAAATGAAAATAAAATTCATACCGTAAATGGCTGATTGTTATCTCGGTTATCTCTGTCTCGACTGTGTCTTTCTTCTTGTGCTCTTGTTCCCCGAAATGATTGAAGCATTCTGCCACCATGGTAACAGAATTGATGTTGTTGCTGTTGTATTGAAATAACGACGCAACATTATAGGTTGAAGTGTGTATACATATAAGAAAGAACAAGGACTGAAGCTTTCTTACTTACATAAATCTAACAACAGTTTTATCCTCGCTCAATCTCGGTGAATTTTGCATCAAACGCCCAGTTCTTTGCATGAAAATGTTCCCCAGCTTTTAAACTTCGTACTCAATGCATTTGTCTTCACTTTCCTCCCCGAAATGATTTAAAACAAACGCGAAACAAAACTGATCACTTTGACAGTTTGAAATATGCTCAAGCTCCGTCCACCATCGTGGCCAGGATAAAGAGCGCCGACGTTCGAAATTCGAACAAAACTCGTAGCAAATCAAGGTTTTATCCCCCGGATGTTTGTGAGTAAGGATTATTGGCAGCAAATACGTTCGTTGGAGATCCGGGGGTTAGCGTCGTAATTTTCGTCGAGAATCTGACGAATTTCGAATGTCGGCACCTTTTATCCTGGCCACGATGGTGGACGGAGCTTGAGCATATTTCAAACTGTCAAAGTGATCAGTTTTGTTTCGCGTTTGTTTTAAATCATTTCGGGGAGGAAAGTGAAGACAAATGCATTGAGTACGAAGTTTAAAAGCTGGGGAACATTTTCATGCAAAGAACTGGGCGTTTGATGCAAAATTCACCGAGATTGAGCAAGGATAAAACTGTTGTTAGATTTATGTAAGTAAGAAAGCTTCAGTCCTTGTTCTTTCTTATATGTATACACACTTCAACCTATAATGTTGCGTCGTTATTTCAATACAACAGCAACAACATCAATTCTGTTACCATGGTGGCAGAATGCTTCAATCATTTCGGGGTACAAGAGCACAAGAAGAAAGACACAATCGAGACAGAGATAACCGAGATAACAATCAGCCATTTACGGTATGAATTTTATTTTCATTTACTAGTATTAGCTTAGGCCGCCATAATGCGCGATTGGGCTTCCTGTGAACTGATTAGCCATTGATTAAAGCTAAATTCGAATCGATAGAGTCAACCAAATCTGTATACATTTTTTTGGGACACCCGGTAAATCTTGGAGCAAAATCATTCTGCAAAAAAAAGTGCTTTGTAGTGTGCCGTGCCGCGAAGAATTTTATTAAAGAAAAAGAGTTTGCAACAAAATGCTTCGTTCAGGTTTTCCGCATCTGCATCCTCATCCTCAGTCTACCAAAGTTCCGAACACTTGATTCAGAAAATGTTTAAAACTTTAGTAGGACATTTGTACTCAAATTGCCGAAGAAGAAACTGCATGCTGTCACTATTTTGGTTTAAAAGCTTGGAACAACATCCCTACCACCATCAGGGAACTCTCTACGTTGCAACAATTGGAAAATCATCTCAAAATACATTTGAGGAGCTGAATTGAACTAAAACACGACCCCCTGAAAGATCAGCTGCACCCTTGTCCTATTAAATTGCATTCATATATTTTTCGTATGCTTGTAGATTTTAAGTTTTGCTGAGGGGATTTTTCTTGTATAAACAACACTGTAATGTAATGTAATGTAATGTAATGTAATGTAATGTAATGTAATGTAATTAATGTAATGTAATGTAATGCATGGCTGCCAAATGTTTATGGTTTTTTTTTCATTTTCTGTAGGAGATGGAAGATCTGAAAAAATCGTTTGAAAAAGAAAAGCAAGAAGCAGGCAAGAAAGAAGCTGCCACGACCAATAAAGTAAGAGAACACTGTTGGTGACTTTAGCCAGTCAGCGTGACGTCATAACTTTATTGAAAATGCCCATCAATCAATTGCTATCAAAGTTAATTAATTGATCTTTGCGTTGGTTTAACCCCAAAATCATACAGGGTGTCCCAAAAATGTCGTGCCCCGTTTGTGTGACTGCTGTGGAGGAGTGGCATACTGCTGTTTATCATGAGGGCAACTCTGTCAGCATAGCCTCCAAATCTTTTCTCTTGTCTTAGGCTCCCCTGTGGTTATGATCCACGTTCTGATCAGATCGCATTTTCTCCTATAATTTTATTTGCCGGTGAAACTGGCTGTAGATCGCGGCAGAAAACTTGAATGTTTGTTATTATAACCACTAGAGGTAAGTGTATGCACTAGTTCTTCTTCAGGATTTCATTTCTGTATTCTTCTTTTGGCTGATTGTAGAATCTGTAATCGATGGATGACTGCATCGAGTTTTAAAATGCCCAATTCTGCTAGTTTTAGAAATCGCAAAGCCATACCGAAAACAGTTATGGTTCAAAGCATGGAGAATCTTCTCCAATTGAAATTTTGATGAAAATCGATTTATTCGAGCGTGCAATGATTTTTTGGGGATGGTGGTCAAAACAAACATGGCCTAAGTTTTCCTGTGAAACGTGGAAGCAAACACAGCGATGGCACCTGATTGGTCAGTTGTAGGAGAAAATGTCATCCGATCAGAGCGTGCATCAGAACCCCATGGGAGGCTAGGACAAAAGAAAAGATTTGCAGGCTATGCTAACTATGTCAACCGTTTACAAATGTATAGAGAAATTTTGAATCTGACGCTAGAACCCTTTCTTTCAAACATTACTTTAAACGGGGCGTAATTTTTTTTGAGAGACCCTGTAGATTGCATATTCACACATACCTTTTAAAAGGATGAGATATCTTTGATATAGCCACAGTCTTATAGTCACAGTCTTAAATGACGAATAATCTTCTTCCGTAGCTAAAGAGCCAACTTGAAACATTACAGAGAAGATCCAGAGAAGAGATAGACAATTTGAAATCAAATCTTTCGAGAGAACAAGTACGTAAACTCTGTTCAACTCATGTAGATAGGATGCATTTTTATTGACTCTTCCAAGACGTTCGTCTTCCTTTTCTTGTTGCCATGTATCATGGAAAGATGACCACACAGTCTAGGTCTAGACGAGAAGAGGGACAAAAACTGCGTTCATCCGGGCACCTTTTACGAGAATATTTAAACAGTCACCCTGTTCTGGAGTTGTGAACTATGAACATTGTACACTCTGGTGTGGATGAAACTGTAAACAATATTCTCTGTTTTGGAGAAAACTTAAACATTTGAAAAATACAGTAACCCTGTTTTAGAGCAAAATCCTGAAACAATAAACCTTATTCAGTGGCACGTCCTCGCACCCATCACCCATAATATAGACTGAATACCTCCTGATAGAGCAATTTTGGCGACAAGTATCTCTAGCACAAGAACTTTCTGTTGTCTAACAATAACAGTTGAATGTATAGTTTTCAAAGAATAAGCCATAAATTACAATAATTATGCTTGTTGTGCCCTAACACAATGCATGCTTTGCTTCGATGTGTTGGTAGAGAAACTGTATGTTTGCCATGGTTTGGATAATCACATTTGAATGAATACGGATCTTATTGAATGCCTATTTTAGGAATCTTGCTGAACATGATTTTACTCAAATCGCTCGTAATTGTGGAACAGAACGACCGATTTTGATCAAACAACTTTTCATGTCAAGGCAGCCTTTCTTCTATGCAATGAAGTTTAATGAAGAGAATTTGCAAAGAAAGCTGCGTCAATATTATTGGCCTTTCCCTATGTTTTTTCTCGCTCACCCGGTATATTTTGCAGGAAATTTACGACATCTTCTGATCTATGGTCATTTCTTCCACCCAGGAGATGCACTTAAAAATATCTCGATCGCAAGAGGAGCTGATAACAAATCTCGAAATGAAGATTGATGACTTGGAAATGAGGCTTAAAAACTTAAGTCAAAGAACAACAACAGATGACGAATCATACAAAAACAAATATATGAACACCAAACGAGCGTTGGAACATCTCAAAGAAGATTTTCTGCAACTGGAAAATGAAATGATGGAAAAGAGACAAGAGGTGAGCCTTCATTTCGATATGAAAAAGTCTGACGTGATAGAAAAATCTCGGAAATATTACTTATGGACAACAGTTATGACCTAAAAATAGGTTTACTTGTGTCTTTCTGAAAGAAATCTCCTTTTCAGTGTAAATTTTTAGTATAATTACTTCACAAAAAGTACATTTTGTAATGAATCTAACGTGGTCTGCTTTGACTTGGAAAATGTTATTCTCCTATCTTAAATTGGAGAATTTTATCGATAATTTGGTCTGCTTTTTCTGCCTCTTTTGTCTGCCGCTAAGATACCCCCGATGCTGTAGTGGTAAACTCCTTTTACTGCAGCTTTGCCATAACCGTTTGCAAAGTAGACTTATCAGGCGCTGCATAGTTATCCGCAGCTCCTTTTCTGGTACCATCGAAAGTTTGTGTGTAACAAACTGCCTTTAGTAAACCTTACCTATTGTTACGTGTGACAGAGTAAGAAAGAATCTTTCATTCTCATCGTCTCTTTCTTTAACCACAGGTTGCTGTCTTGCAAGAAACTGTGCGTCGGGAATGTGAAGAACGCTTCGAGCTGACAGATGCTTTGAGCGAAGCCAGACTCCAACTGCTTGCTGTACAAAAAGGGGCATCTCTGAAAAGATCAAGTCATACTTCTATTGCACCAAGTCCTCCTTCAACTAGGGACCTAAATCTTAAAGATTCGCATCGGAGAGTGAAGCCAACTGACACTTCTGAACATTCTTTGAATTCCTCTCAATGCTCTGCTAGTCATGAAAAAGGAATCACGGTCTCGAATTCTACAACTTTTAACGATGAAAGTAGAAGTAGGAAAAGAATTGCAGATGCTTTAGCAAAACAGAGAGCTAGTAGTAGGACAAGCTTCGATAAATTTAGGTAGACGTACTACCGGGTGCACCAAAATCTGTCTGTTTTTTGATAAGCTGTGATAATTCGCATCATATGGGCTGATTGTAACAAATCGAAAAACATCACTCAAAATTTTGTGAAGACCAGTGCCTATGCAGACCACCTTCTTTTTTAGTCACAGTGTTCATATGACTCATCAAATCATTGTCACATATACTTCAATTGAATAATCTTAAAGAGATAAGACTTATACTTTGGACAAGAGTTTAGATTGGAGATTTTTTAAAGCGAGTTTTTTCTCTTTGGAATTTTAGCAACTCTTTAGTTGCCAGACACTTTGAAATCTCTCATTCCAACGAAACGCATATTTTCTTCTTGATTTCAGATCAAAAATCCAATGTTTATCTGTCTTCGGACTCGTTTGTATGATGTTAATGAAATCTTTGCATTGGTGAAAGTAGCAGTCTGTCTATTCAATTACAGTCGTTAACAAATTTGACAAATACTTCTCGATCGATAAGGGACATCGTGCAAATTATTTTATTACATTGCTGGTGCAAAACACAACGGGGCCACTACATTCTTTCAACCTATGCAGAACGAGGTCAACAAATTTTTGGGCAAAATATGTACGGACACAATAAGCACAATTACGTAGATTTTTAGTTCATTTTGGATGTGTTATAGAGCAAACAATTCTGCATCCAATTATGTAAATAAGAGCTTTGTACCATACCTGACTCGACTGCTAAAAACTTCATTGTAACATTACAAGTAAATGGCGCATAATTTCTCAAGTAAATGGCGCATCGATTTTCAGAAAACAATGGGCAATGACAAACTAGCCATATCAGATGCATTGGATTGCAGTAAAACTACTTTTTTAAAGATTTATGCGTAAAATCCAAAACGTGTGTCCTTTAGTAGCTTGTTAATTTCTACATCAACCAGAATTTATTAAGAATTCATCACACTGTGGTATAACATTTAAAAGGAATAGATATAGCTGTATCGAGTGGCCGCTATAAATAATCTAAAGAAAACAACTACACGCCCATCGTTTCTAAAGCTGCATTATGAAACGGAACTTGTCAAAGTTACCAAATACAATTGAGTATAGCTTTAGCTTGGCCCAGGCCAGCTTTAAGCATGTTGATTCTCTTTATTGCCAAATACTGTAGGTATGGGGCAGGTATATTTTTTAGGAAAGGGTTGATGGGGCAATTGGTTTTTTTGAAAAATTTATACGGGATGAGCAGATTTTTCTCCACCGGCCATGTAATAAGATAAATTTTGCACCGTTCCTTGAGGTTGCTTCCAAGCCAACGTTTTTCGAACAATCCCGTATGAATCAGCAAAGAGCTCGTCTAAAAAGTCGACTGAAGTGGCTACATGTTTTGGCGCACCCGGTACATAAGAAGTTTCTGTATATTCCTTCCATTCCTTCACGCAAACGCTTTTCTGATGCCGATACGCCAAGGATCCTTAGCCCTTCATTATGATGCTTGTTTACAATGGGCCTGCTGTCAGAAAGAAGCAAAACTTGTTGAAACGACAATAACCGTTAACAATGCTTCTTCGCCAAAGACTAGCAACAACAATTCGTTACCTCTCCTATTTGAAAAAGCATGCATTTTAGTAGCATTTGATTCAGCTTTCTGTTGCTACTTGAAATACGTGACTCTAACAGAACCAGCAAAGGCTTGTGATAAATTAGACAGAGTTTTCCCATTTCAACAGAGATGAAGCTTTATAGAAAAGCCCTAGGAAAGACAACAACAATCGTCAATCATCGCATCGTATGCATTCCATGTCTATTCACGATCCATTCGCTCATTAATATTTGGAGGATTTTGTGTGGGATTTTCTTGAATTGATTTGTTAACTAGATGGCAGATGCGCAGTAGCAATTTGTGGCTAGATAAGATCTATTTTTGTCTTAAGTAATCTGGTTCCTTAAACCATTGCATTCTGATGCTCGCTTGCGTTGAAAATCGCGAGAAATGCTCACAAAAAGCCCGTTTATGGTACGTTTTACCAGTGAATTAGCGCCAAAAGAGGTCGACCTTTCGACTTGATTACGTGATTTCCAGAAAACCTACCACGCCCCAAGATGTCTACCCTTCTTTTTTCTGACTTGCCTACTGATGTAGTTAACAATCACGAAGGATGATTTCAGGCAAAACAAATTTTTACGGGATGGACCCCAGCGTATGGACTATCTTAGCTAGCAAATAGCTTCCACATCCATTTGTCTTTAATGTTATCCTTGTTTGCAAGGGCTAATATAGTTAGCGGAGGCTGAAAAAGTTCTATCTGATGGCATTTTCTAAAATGTTGAATCATCAGTGACTAAAGACTCGTGAGTCTTCCAAAGGTCCTTTAATTAAAGATTACGCAGTGGTTATAGAGTGTTTTAAAGGGTCTGTTTCATCCAGCATTCCTTGCACGTGCTGTCTGTTGATGTTCCTTTGTTGTCCGCCATTTTCATGGGCCATGAAAATGGCGGCAACAAAGGAACATCAACAGACGGCACGTGCAAGGCATGCTGG
>REGL01000326.1:159529-184222 GCA_004194395.1 Aurelia aurita complex sp. Pacific
TCAGATTCATATCAGTTGATTCATGTGAACAAAACTTGATTGAGATATGGACAAAACTTCTTTGTTAATACTTTTCAAAGAGAAAAGCTTTAAGCTTCTGGCGAAATGTTTGGACAGATGATGATCTTTTTATACCTATGGGGATTTGATTCCAAGTCTTTGCACCACAGTATCGTACTGACCTAAGGCCATATTGCAAAGTATTTTTTCGAGTTAAGAAAATATCATAATTTTCGACTTGACGCGTACCATATTGATGAACATGTCCCGCTAGTTCAAAGAAAGTATGAAAACAGGTAGGGGAGAGTTTATTTACAGACTCATACACAAAGCTAAGCAATTTCAACTGAAAAAGATCATGAAGCTTTAAGATCTTTAAATCATGAAAAATTGGATTAGAAGGGGAAGCAAAATGTTCAAACGCCATAGCCCTTACAACCCTTTTTTGTAACAAAAACACTGGATTCGTATAAGTTTCATAAGTAACACCCCAGACTAAAATTCCACACTGGAGAAAAGGTGAAAATAAAGAGTTGTAAAGATGGATTAATACATCAATGGGGAAATAGTGTCTTACTTTGAAAAACATACCACAAGTTCTAGCATGTTTCTTGGAAAGTTCAGTCAAATGATAGTTCCATGTGAGATTTTCATCTAAAAGTATACCAAAGAATTTGACATAACATTCGAATGTATACAATAGTGATAGAAGCGCCAAAGCCACATAATCGAACCTTGTGTAGAATATAGCGAAAAGGTCTATTAGTAGAATGAGCACGGAGATATTCCGTTTCTACAAGTGTAGGGGAATGAGTCTTTCCGTTGACCGAAGCGTCATCATCAAGTCAAAAAGCACAGGGAAACGAGAGACTCCAAGTAATAAGTCTATAATCCAGGATTGGTTCTCGAAAAGAGGCTGATATTTTATGTTTGAGTGGGTTGAATTGAAAAAGAGGTTTGGTTGTTGTGTTGTGGCAACAGTGGGAAAATGGCGCGGACAAATATTGGAAAATCTCGTGAAAGTTGAAGAAATTGCTGTTAAAAGCAAGGATATTAACCAAGCGACACATACATACGGAAGCAAGATGTTGATTTATCTGGAGAGTAAGGTTTTTCCGGTATGTATAACACAAAACAAAATCCACGGACGAGTCAGTCACGAGAACGAAGATCAGTTCAGTTTTTCATCATATTATCAATCAAATGGTAACCAAAAAGATCAACAATATAGACAAGGAGGATTCCAAAAAGCATGCTTGGCTGCATGCACAGTTAAGCAAACACAATAATCAAACACAGCTCTTCTTCCCAATACTATGGAGAGAGGAGTTGTGTTGAATACCACACTGAGAGAGAGGATTTGAAAAGGAGCTATTGGAAATTGATCCCTACTCATGATCCCTACTCATGATCCCTACTCATGATAGGAGGGTTCTCCGGACCTAGAGTGGTGTCGCCCTGGTCCGTCCAGTCTTCAGAAAAGGAAGATTTTCCGCGAGGTCAAAGAAGTTTTGGAGAGGAACTCACCTTAAATAGGATTCTCAACTCGTGCTACAAACCTCACAGTGAGATCTGTATCATCCGTTTCCTTTTTGTCATGCTGGAACCACACAGATACGGACATGTCTTGGACACCTAAATTAGGCCGTAGCGCCCTGGTCAGACCGCGGCAGAATTGATTGTTTCAGTACATCAAAAACTTTTCAAGCCGTTCACCAGTTTTTCGACAGTATCATTTCATTTCCCAGAAGACCGGAAAGTTACAAAACAAATTCTAATTTTATTGAAAATGATTTCAAATATTGTTGATTTCAATCCCCCTTTTAACTCTCTTATCCTGGACCTCATTCACCTCTAAAGCACATATGTAACAACAGCGTACAGAACTAAAGGGTTTCACGGTGTGGACACACCATTATGTCAGTTACAGTGCTCTTCCAAAGTGAGCCGTAGGTCTCACAATTTGTGTGCAATTCTTGAGATTTCTTTGGATATGAAACCAGAAGAGTCGGAGGAAACTTTCCTGAAGCAAATTCTGTTTTAGCTGTAAGATATACCGAGTAGCGACACAAAATAGACATAGTATGTGGAAACATCAAGGGAAAGGGAATTGTACTTACACCTTCGCTGCAGGTAGGTCAACTTCAAAACTTTAATGTAGCTCTTCTGAGGAACGCAAAGCAGCGAAAACGAAAAAATATCAAAGAGATGACATCAGCAAACAACTTTCGCGCGCTTTTCGGAAAAACTAGGCTCGAGCTCCCTTTGATTTCAAATTATTATGCAAGGCGGTTGCACAACCCGGAATCCATTAGTGGACGGACCAGGGCGATGCTACTCTACTCATGTCCACCCTACAGAACCCACAGACTAGAAAGTTAGGAAGGGGCCATTGACTTTCATATTTTTCAATGGCATTTGGCTGTTATAGATTGGAGCTCCCACCCTCTCCCAGATCCCCCACCCTCTCCCAGCGCGGGGAAGCTCATTTTGAAGTAAATTCTGGCGCATCTGAATGTTGGGGGTGCAAGCAAATTGTATAAACAACCTGCCAAAGGTGGCCCTTTTACAAAGTTATGGCGCGGGTGCAGTTGGAATCAGTCAAATTGACGCGGGAAAGATCTTCCCCGCGCACTACAAAGAATGCAGGCTGGACCCTCTCCCCTTAACCGCCTTCTGCCAAAAGTGCTTCTCACCAGCCTTTAACGGCCTAGGGCCCCCCTCCGCCTTAACAGTCAAATGCCATTAAAAATATGAAAATCGAAAGGTGATTTGCCTATTCTAGCTCTCCCTTCTCAGTTTGGTCCGAACGTAGTATGCTACGATGATCTTTATTGTAGTATGCTACGATCGACCGCAACATTATTTTGAATGTCATAGTGTAGTATGCTTTCCACCACTTTGCTTGAAAACATTTATACGTGTCCTTATTACGCCAAGCCAACGGAAAAATCAACAATCAATAGCTGTTTACAATGGTGAGATTGTAGATATGATGATAGGCCTTTGTTTAAATGTCAAAAATTTGGTGCACAGCCCTTGTAAGAATGCATGCTATGCAGATTACAATAAGCCACCTTTGGTGTAACATACGTGCTGCCAGTGTATTCACAGATTCCAATAACTTGCCATCAAGATGACAGGTACAGATTGATAGGCATAGATAGATTCCTCAGAAGGTACTTCCTTAAAAATTCACACTGTACAGTACATTCTGAAAGACCTATTGACAAAGTTAGGAATTTCTCAAGAATTTCTTTTCATAATTTCCTCAAGATTTCTCTGGTAATAAAATCAATGTTACTGTACTGGCTGGTGTAAAATGCTAGAGAAAACAATTACTTTTTATCAATACAAATACTTCATTGAAGTCATAAAAGGTGAATGTTCTTGAATTCATAAGAGTGGTACTAAAAGACTATGCAACCCCAGGGCATTCATTTGACATTTTCTGTATGGGGGGAGGGGGGTCCAGTTTTCAAAATGCATCTAAAAGTATCAACTGAAATCTAAATGACCCAAAAGTGTCAAATAAAAGTTTTGATGGATGATATCAAACACATCTAAATTTCCACTTCTCCAACTGATTCATAACTTCCTTTCTTGAAACCCAATTGCATTGAATTTGAATTTCAAAAGCAAGTAAATCATGGCCCAGAATGAAACATATGTGCACGTACAAGCCTCTTACTAGCAGTTTTCCTAATTTCTTGGTCTAAATGATGAGTGATTTTACCAAAATAGAATTTTTATATCTAAGTTAGCCTTTGACTGATAGATTAACATTTCAGTTTTGAAAATCAGCCCCAAAATTTTTATTCCGCAGCCCACCAAATGTTTTAGCCCTTTTTTACTAATCCAGTACAATTTATTGTGGCCTGTCAGAGTAGTTTTTGGCACACCCAGTATTTAAACATTTTTCATCAATTGTAGCACAAAACATTTGTTCTGGTTGTGAACCAGAATGACAGGATCGCCAGAGCAAGAGCACAGATGATGCATATTCTATTTGAACTTGGCAAAGCGGATCATCAATTCAGGCTAAGATTCAAAGGAAATTATCTCAGAGATGCTCACACATTTGAGGTATGCTATTTACTGTATAATGCACATGTTTCTTTTAAGTATGCAACTGGTATACTGGATGACTGAAAACTCATCCCCCTTTTTGAAATATTATTGCAGCAAAACAAATGCTCCATAATCTTAATAAATAGATTTTTGTGATTTTGGCTAATGGATTGAAATATTATTTTGGTAACATTAAATAAATGAAAATCTGTTGGTTTATCAGTCTTGCAGAACAGCCAAAAAAATAACCCAATACATTCAATCAACTACTATATATTCTGAAATTCTCAAATGTATACGTACCAAACTGATATTAAATCTATAGAAATTAAATTAGCATCCCATTTTTTTGCTCTAAAAATACAAATCAATGCAACATACAATGGTGACAATTGCATTTTTTGTTTCAACATGCCTTTATGCATTATTTGATGTTGTCCCAATTCGCATTCTCACAGAGCATTGTGTAAAAATAAAATTGTTAGTGTTGTTTTGCCTTATCATGGAATAATTTGTCTACAGAATTACAACATATTGGACAGCTCTGTCATAAAGATGGTTCCAATGGCAAAAAGCAGGAAAGATGTAATTATTCAATTTTCCCTATTCATTATCATCTACCAGCTTATATGCAAAAATACCCTTCTCCAATAAGCCTTCAAGTTACTCATATTCAAATTTCTTTTGTTATAATGTCATGTTGTGCTTTGTAACTGAGGATAAACTTGATTCGACAATATTGAAGATTTTATGAATGCTATTTAATTTGTTAGAACTGGTTTGCGAGAGCTTGTCTTTACATACAGGGTGTCCCTAAGAATGATGTATTATCGTTTGATTGCTTATATGTCCATAACCAATGAACCGATTTTCAAAAGCCTTATTTTATTCGATTGCCGAAAGGCTATATTGTATTCGAGGATGTTTTTTGTGGTTTCACGCCAATGTTTTCATGTCGAAAAGAAGATCGATAAACCTGTTCAAATTCAAGCCTTGGATGGCATGAAAAGGAAACGGCCCACTTTCAAGTCAATATTTTAGATGTGATACAAGAGGCTTAACTTATATGTCGTTTAGAGAATACGAATTCAGTTGATACTGAATTCAGTGAATACAAATATACGAGGTCAGCCTTTTGTGCCACATCTGAAATGTTGACTGGAAAAGTGGGCCGTTTCTTTCTAATGCCATAACCAACTAACATCTGCAAATATAATTTAACATGTAGGCAATCAAATAAAGCAAAGTTTTTGAAAATAGGTTCATTGGTTATGGATATGTAAGCAATCAAACGATAATACATTATTTTTGGACATCAGGTAGATAAAACAAAATGAAAGCATAATGTTTGATATCCAAGTATTTTTTCTGATGAAGCAATAATGAAATGATAGACACTCCTTTGACAATTCTTATTAACATCTATATAGTTATGAAACGATTTCTCTTGTAGGAATAGGATAACAATAATTTCCCCGGTATACAACAATGTGTTTTTGCTTGACTTCCTTATTTGGTTATTTTAACGATTACAAGGTTAATGCTGGAAAATATTTAGACTACAGTTTGACGAATGATCCAGGTCCGTGCGATAAACTTGGGTCCAAACATTTTCAGCACGGATCGAATAATCATTTAATAAAGGCTTTATTATATGACAAAGATTTCAATACTGTTCTATTTTGTATTTGTTAATCTTTATCGCTATAGTTGGTAATTTCGATGCGAACTGCATTCGCATTTTGTTCATGTAGAATTATAGGCTCTTCAAAATTTACTGCCAAGAAGTCTTTTCGGAATAAGCTAAACCATGGCTTCCATTTTTGCTGCCTAGGCCGACACAAGAAGTCCCTTCATTTGTTGTTGATTTCTCAGGCAACACGAGTCAAATACAGCTTCGAAAATACGGCTTTTCTGGACCGATATATAACCAGTCAAATTGCTCTGTTGCCGGTCAGAGGAGCTGTATTTTCGAACGCCAAACAATAATGCCTCTTCCTGTATACATTCTAAATGGACGACTCAATTATTAGCGAGGTTTAGTAGTTTTGTTCACTTATAGGAATTCATGGATGCCCACCATGCTGCTTTAAGTAGCCTTAGTTTAGGCAGGGATGATGGGTCAGCACCGAAACATGTCGATGAAGCACAAAGTGCACTGGAAAAGGAGGTGAAGCTATTTGATAACAGAGAACGATTCTTTGTTGCATTTCGAGTAAGTACTCAGGATTGTAATGGGATTCAACTTTGATGGTTTGTCAGACTTTTCTCGTAGAGCAGGGTGCATATGTTTTCTTTGGTTTGATCCTTGAAATGAGAACAGCAATAATGTATCCATGTTTAAACTGATGTTTCATCTTTGCCCTGCAATTATATAATTTCATATTATATAATTTCAAAAGGCCGCTGCTTCTATCCAGCACCAAAACAAAAATAGGAATATATGATAGCTCAGCCAGTCGTTTTGATCAATGTGTCGGCAAGATATCCACAAAGACTTAATATTGAAATCTTTTGCCGTGTAAAATGACTGTGAAAAAACGCTCTGTTTATCTTTCAATCAGAGAGACATATTATTATTGTTTCTTATCTCTAGGAGACTGCTCATCGACTTATCATTATTCACTTCATTAGGCAAAAGTTCATTTAAAATACTTGCTTGCTCTCAAATTAGCTCAAATGCAAACTCACTAGTAACTATGGAAAGAAATGGCCAATTTCAAAAGATTACATTTTGGTGACTAATTTGATCATTTCTTTTACGAAGCTGCAAGGAAGATAACAGACCGTTCAGTTATTCTACAAAATTAGCCTGCATCAAGTGATATTTGTTACATTTTGATTCGCGATATTCTATGTAGCGGTGTTATTGCTTCTGTCAGTATTGTGCAAATTCAAAAATTCGACAGATTATTCTAATTTTAGGTCTTGCTGTGGATCCACATACTTGGCTGCTTTCTAAGTGTCCTCACGGTGTACAGATACTCAATTGCTTGGACAGGTTAGTCAAGATCCAAACAAGATGGTTGGTAAACGAATGCGGGATGAATGCACGAAAGTATTCAGGCCCTGCAGTTTCATAAAATTTCTGTGCTCTAGTTAGGTTGTAATACTAATTCAGGAATTGTCCTGGAGGCAATACCGTAAGTCTTTGGAATTTTATTGTAGAATTTTGTTGATTGTCTACGTCATTTCGCATACTGTGAATTATGCAAAGGATGGGAACTTTACCACAACAGACAATTAATGTAAAACGTTATTTCTGTTGAGAAATATTTTTCCTTAAAGGCACACTGTCCCCTCGACAATTTGCTTCATCCAAAGAAAGCAAAGTTATTCATGCATAATTTTCATGGCCATGGAAATTACGCATGAATGATCCTGGCTTAGTTGAATAAAGGAAATTAGCGTAAATTTGTGGAATATTCAATAGAGATCTTTATCGATTTCTTTCATTCATCAAGGGGACAGTGTGCCTTTAAGTGAATAGAAGTTCTTGATACGAAGCGATTTGAAGTTTTAAAAAGGCATCAGAATCATTGGTGGTATAACGTATCTGATTGGTTTGCGAGCTAGACCTGAAATCGGCCAAGAAAGAAATGTATGCCAAAANTTTGTTGAAGGAGCGAAGAAAGTTACTCGATTCAACATAAAACGTAAACAGTGTACTCGATCCTTGTGTAGGCCTAAGCAAACAGACCAACAAACCCATGAGTTGTCGAAAAGAGAGTTGCGTGAATAAAAAAGTAAACCTTGCTGCTGAAAGAAATTCCAGCAGAATAAATCTTTTCAAGACCTGTTTCTTACTCCACACGACTCACACGACACCCAGAGACAAGAGACTTTCCAAAACCGGTCGAAGCACTGAAAGTGCGTAATTTCCTTGAAAAATTCCTACATCACAACTTTCTGCTCATCAAGGATCCCATGGATGTTGAAAATGCGTTGGACGTGATTTAGGCCACTCTGAAAATTTGATCCATGCCAATCGTTCACATATTTACACGAAAATCTTGTGTACTTCCCATCATAGCAGAGCGGCAAGTCTTCCCTTCCCATCACGATCCGCTAATTTGTTTAACGACTGAGTACTTCGATTACAATCAACCTTTTATCGCTTTGTAAACAAGACAATATCAATCGTCTTCCGCTAAATCTATTGGGTCCTGGTTTGCTCGGACTCGATATTGATTGGCTTTCATAACAATAGAAAACAAAGGGCTTCTCGCTTGCGCAATTACATTGAAAGTTTCAAAACAAGAAAATGCACGGCGTTGTGCAGACTTTGTTGTTCCTTTCTCTCCACTCCTCCCCAGCGATCAAAGTCTGCGCGCAGGCTAATGAATGATGTGTAATTATAGAATTCTTTGTAAAGATGGCTTTGACTTTGTTCATAATTGGTTGTGAATTTTACTTTTCGTCATTCAAATCTTTTTGTTTTATGAGCATAATGAATTTCTCATTGTAGCCGTTCTGCTACTGTATGGTTTTCACTACTGTCCATTCTACACCAGAGTTGGTGGTTATGTCGGAAACGTCGGATTTATTAGGTAAACTTATTGATTGCCAGCTACTTAATTGTAAAACCTTCCAATCTGATGTAAAGCTAGCCCCCTATATTACATTCAAACGCATCAATCTGATCTTCCACTTTTTTGTTAGTGTCAAAGTTTCAGAAGCATAAAATAGTGTAGATAGACCATAGCATCTCACGAGTTTTTTCCTAGTAGAATATGCAGACCTTTAGTGGCACAGGTTGAATTCTTGAACAGATCCTTTATCATCAATAGCACAAAAGAAGAGAAAAAAAACATTGCAAAAATCTGTAATTATATTTGGTAGCTTATTATTTTGTATCATTGTATTTTATTTCAATTTCTTTTTACTTTGTTGGATAGTATGCGTGAATTAGCTTTTATTATAGCTATTTGTATGTTTGTCTCCTGTTAATAAATCGATAATAATAATAATAATAAAACAAAGCATATTCCATCTTCATAGAGGTAATTCTTGCGATTTGCTTCTATTCTTGATCTTATTTCAAGGTATACTTCACATTTTCACTTACTGTATTTGTTTCCAATCAACTAATATTCTGACACCCCTTTTCACTATTGCACAGTGATCCAGAATGGCAAAATAAAGGAAGAAAATACCTAATATCGCAAGAATCAAATTTATTCAAAACAATCATCATGGCATATGGTCTTAAAAAGGATATCTTAAGGATCAAAACAAAGCAAACAGCAGACTTTTGTGATCTCTGAGTCCAAAGATATTCAATTAAAACAAATACAACGAAAATCCGACGATCCTGGGCAATGATAATCTTTCTGATTGGCTTGAAAATTGACAAGTTTAAGTCGTTTAAGGCTTCTTGATTTTAAAGCATGTTATGAAAAATGACGCAGATGATTGACGGATTTATACCTTTATATTATTTAACGTGGTCATAAAGGTCAGAGTAAAAAGTAAGCTGATCTTGGAAAAGCAAAAGGGAAGATCTTAAAGTTTTAGCTATCGGGAGAAATTGGCATTTTCTGAGTGAGCATTCTGTAAATATTTACCAAAAATTACATGATAAACATTCTCATTTTCATCCAACCTTGTGAGGAATATCTCAGGACTCAGAGATCACAAAAGTATACTTTTTGCTTTGCTTTGATCCTTAAACTGGACTATGTCATGATGACTGTTTTGATTAAGTTTGATTTTTGCGATAACATGTAACAACATCCTTTAGCTGGATCACAGTGTATTGGTTCTTAAAATAGCTCGAAAAGGAAAGGCCACGATACCAGCGTCGATCGTCGGATCCCTAGATACTTGCGATGACGAATGAATGAAATAAATTTGTAGGCAGAAACACCGCTACACAACGAAGAAACAGAGCAAATGCGTTTGAATTCATGCAGGACTTCTTCAGGGCTGTATTGGTCCTTTACTACCATGATTGATATTGTCAACAGGGATGGCTCAATGATAGCACGCTTGACCACCAGTCTGAAAGTTGGTGGCTCGTATCCTCGCCCTGCCGAACGTGCTACGTAGAATGAGGAGAGTCGCCAACTCTCTGTAATTCCGGACTAACGGAATCACGAGAGAAATGACAAGGATGCTGCTTCCATAAGCTTAGCTTCTCAGCGTTCTGAAACTACGTTCGGATGCCAGGTAGAAATGTAGAAGAATACAATGATTATTATTAGAAGAAAGCATTTGGTATGTGGTTGAGACTGAAGCTTGAAGGAAGCCCTGTAGGATCGCAGTTAAGGATAATTTCCTAGCAAGCAGTGCGCAAAGAACTGGTAATTTCTGGTACAACCACATGCAAAAGGCTTTCAGAACAATTTGGTCTTTACTACTGTAGTACTAGAACGATGAAGTTATAGAAATTGTGTTTCTTCTTCAGCAAACGATACTTCTTACTGACGTTTGGGATTGGTGCTACTTTGAATTTAACTGCATCCATTCTTATGGGAGTTTTCATCATGCTCGACATCATTGTAAGTAACAATTTAATAAGTAACAATTGTAAATAATTTTCAATTACACCGGGTGTCTCAGAAAAAGTATATAGATTTTTTGGGTCCTGTGATGCCAATTTAGCTCTAATCAACGGCTAACGATTTTATAACGATTCTCGATAGTTAGCTTGAGCATAGCTACCTTGTTTCTTGATATTCGTGCTTTGAGAGTTGAAATCATTAAACATTTTGAAGACACAAGATCATTTGGTTCCTACTTTTTATGACACTTACAATTATAATACTCTAACAAAACAAATAAAGGTGCAATCTAAGGTAGTTTGGTACCAGATAGTGAAATATCAAATGTGTCTATATCAAATGTCATCATGACCGGAAAATGCTCTTTGAATATTTGGTACACTCTAGAACTGCAGCATCTTGAATTGCTTCATACGGTACTCAAATATTTAGTGTTCTCTTTTTTAAACTTGGTCACTTGAAATGTTGACCTCACAGATAGGTAGATTTAAAACTAAATGCTCACAAAAAGTTTCCCCCATAATGTCAACCACTTTCTTACTGCATTCTTTCATGAAACAAATGTCACTCACTTCAACTTGTAGTCTACCAGAAACGGTGTGCTTGCAATGATGTTTTATCAAAGGCAGGCTATGCAAATTTAGATATTTGANGAATTTTCAATTACACCGGGTGTCTCAGAAAAAGTATATAGATTTTTTGGGTCCTGTGATGCCAATTTAGCTCTAATCAACGGCTAACGATTTTATAACGATCCTCGATAGTTAGCTTGAGCATAGCTACCTTGTTTCTTGATATTCGTGCTTTGAGAGTTGAAATCATTAAACATTTTGAAGACACAAGATCATTTGGTTCCTTCTTTTTATGACACTTACGATTATAATACTCTAACAAAACAAATAAAGGTGCAATCTAAGGTAGTTTGGTACCAGATAGTGAAGTAAAAGTCTAGATTTGTCAAAATGTGGGATCCGGTCTGGATCAAAAATATGCATCTCAAGGTTTAATTGATTATTTTGTACCAAGTTACCTTGATAAAACTAGCAATGATAGGGGGAGGGGGGGGGGGGACGGGTCGCTGCTGTTTACTTTCTAAGTATTCAATTTTAAATGCTTCGTTGCTTCAATGATTGAAATCACTGTTTCTATGATGGCTCTGTTTTCACCTACGTTTAGATCTTGGCTGTCAAACAGAAGCAAATTGCACAGTGCATTTGAACCCAATTCTTTTATGTCTAAACCAGGGACGGTGAGCTGATGAAAGAGATCTCTATGCATCAAGTCAAACTGGTGGCAGTGCAGGAGAAATTGTTTATCACCCTCAATGCTGGACTTGCTCCAAGTCTTCTCCTCTGATCCATCCCGAGAGAAAGAGAAATAAATAGAGAAAAAAAAAAGAAAAAAAGAAAGGAGGAGGAGGAGGAATTTCTCCTTCTCCTCCTTTCTTTTTTTCTTTTCTTTTTTTCTCTCGCCCCCCTCCCCTTTGTCTCCGGGATGGATCAGAGGAGTGTCAGAGGAGTAGACTTGGCGCAAGTCCACCTCAATGCCTTCCCCACCCACACATACAAATCACAATCAAAGCTGTGTCGATATCCGTGGCCATTCATTGCGCTGAAGCTCGCACGCAGCTTTGTCAACTTTTTGATACCTTCTATTTCAAAGACATCATAAAAAGGGTTTTTGCAAGTAATTTCCGTTTGAACTCGGATATGGCTTTTGAATTTTTGATGTCATGATCTAGCAGATTCCAGTCATAAATAACGTTTTGAAATAGGTATGCGAGAAACGAATACCTTTGACCTTAACATTTTAACACTCAAAGCACCAATTTTAAAAAAACCAAGGTATCTATGTTAAAGTTAACTATAGAGAAGGATTTTGAAAGTAGTTAGCCATAGCTTGAAGCTAAATTTTTATTGCTAGATCCAACCAAATCCGTATACATTTTCTGGGACACTCGGTAGTCTATATCAAATGTCATCATGACCGGAAAATGCTCTTTGAATATTTGGTACACTCTAGAACTGCAGCATCTTGAATAGCTTCATACGGTACTCAAATATTTAGTGTTCTCTTTTTTAAACTTGGTCACTTGAAATGTTGATCTCACAGATAGGTAGATTTAAAACTANTGATATTCGTGCTTTGAGAGTTGAAATCATTAAACATTTTGAAGACACAAGATCATTTGGTTCCTACTTTTTATGACACTTACAATTATAATACTCTAACAAAACAAATAAAGGTGCAATCTAAGGTAGTTTGGTACCAGATAGTGAAATATCAAATGTGTCTATATCAAATGTCATCATGACCGGAAAATGCTCTTTGAATATTTGGTACACTCTAGAACTGCAGCATCTTGAATTGCTTCATACGGTACTCAAATATTTAGTGTTCTCTTTTTTAAACTTGGTCACTTGAAATGTTGACCTCACAGATAGGTAGATTTAAAACTAAATGCTCACAAAAAGTTTCCCCCATAATGTCAACCACTTTCTTACTGCATTCTTTCATGAAACAAATGTCACTCACTTCAACTTGTAGTCTACCAGAAACGGTGTGCTTGCAATGATGTTTTATCAAAGGCAGGCTATGCAAATTTAGATATTTGATGGAAATGATAAGTTAATTTCCATACTTCAAAAGTGATACATATTAAGTTCTATTGTTATTATTCGCTTGATCATCAGTTTGTTTGTGTACTACAGCTTTAGTTTTTTGTTTAATTGCCATTACCGTAAGATGTCTGAATGGTATTTCATATTTTCATCTTGTTAACAGAAACATGGCTGCTCAGAGTTCAAGGCTGAATGCTCATATCTTAACGTTTGGTCAGGTATGACTTTTAATTCACATATTGCGAGCAAAAGTGTAGAAATTATTCTTTATAACGAATATTGAAAAAACCCTTTTTTGGTGGTGTCATGAATAGAATGCTGAAGTCTTTGGAACTTCACAAAGGAAAATGAGGGACATTTTTGGCGGCTATTTTCAATAACGTGGTGCAATAATTTTTTATGAAATACGTTTGAGAATACTTTTGTTGATATGAAGACATTCCACTGTCAGAATAGCAATACATGTTTGCTTATAAAGAAGCTGATTCAAGACATTTTCTTCAAGCTAAGAATGTTTTTTCTTGCAGAGAGACGTGGAAGAAATCTTATCAGTGGTTTTATGTTGATATCAATTTTTTCTAGTAATGAGGAATCCTTACTAGGAAATGATGACAATTTTCTTCAGATCAAAAGATATTAGCATTAGATTATCTGAGACTTTATCTTATATTTGTTAATTTTACCCTCATTACCTTTCAGTTTGTTTCTATTATGGTCAATCTATTTTCATGCTGGCAATGATCATTGTCTCTTACTTGTTGTTTCGGAGAATTGATGTTGAGGTAAATTATTCATTTTGTTGTTGTAAATTTCGTGTTAAAGAGGACATTTTTTATGAAGAATCTGTGGTAGCAAGTTTTTAGTTGAGACATAAAGAAGCTGGCATTACCACATGATGTGCTAAAATAAGAGAATCCACTAGTGACTGGCAATGCCAAATTCTGTTTTTTATTAAGTAAACTCTAACCTAAATACACAATTCCTTTTTTTGTCCCATCCACAGCAGGAAAAACACGCAGTCACGTGGTTGCCACTGTAGATGGGCTTCAAAATTAAAGTAAATAGTTTCCATAAAGGAAACCAACAAGCAATTTAAAAGAATCCAGCTAATCCTGTGTCGATCTTTTTGTCCTCTACTTCCCGAAAATGCTAATTATAGATCTGTAATGACCATTCTTAAATCGAACCTTAACAAGCAATGAGAAATGATTTAAGACTTTAGGAATTGATTTTTCATTTTTTCATTTCATTTATTTATAGGAGGGTAACCCTTCAGCAAAGGCTGATTTATAAGGGCCTTCCCTCAAAAATTTTATGATTTAAATTAAAATTGCTCACAATTCTTTTAACGAGATGTCAAAAATTGTCCACTAATCTTCAACACAAGGACTCTTCTTTTCTGCTATAAGTTAAATGAAATTGGCATTAACATCGCCCATGTTTGTTTAAAAAATCTGACATAACAATGTCCAGTAAAATGTAGGGCTTTTGCTAAAGACTGAATTACAAATCTTTGTCTTTGGCACAGTATTATGATTCATTGTGGCCAGTCAACAGTGGATATATTGAGACTCATCATGTAAAAAACTTTTTCACATTGCCAGGCCGTTTTCAAGCAAGCAATATTAGTTAGTTACCGAGCCATTCATCATACATCAAGTTATGCCAGGTGTACCAGCAATATATATGCCTTTACCAGCAATATGTATGCCTAAAAAGCCGGTTGAGGATACAATTTAGTTCTTTAAATTTATGTTTGCACCTATGCGTTATTGGCTAACTCAAGCCTAAGCAATGGTTACAAATTTTACAGGTTGGAGACATTATTGAAAAATACTTGATCCAGAATAAGGATGTTACTAAAGTTATGAAAATGGCAAAACTTGGCAGGTAAGATAGAAGTTATTAAGTTTGTAAAAAATTTCTATTCCACTTCCTGCTATGCTTGATCAACTCCTTTCTGTGAAGACCAGTTGAATTTGTTATCTGCAAATTAGAATACAAATTTACCGCAAGGCCAGTCAAATACGGGGGTAAAGGAACTTTGCTCGCAATGAATTTATGTATTATGCAATGAAGCTACTTTCAAAATCCAAACAGATTTAACAGCAAGACTTTTTGTATTAAATTTATATTGTTTTAAGTTTAATGCAGCTTAATGGAATAAGCATTCAAGTTGATGTTGTTACAAAGGAAATCCTTGCCTTTCGTAGTGTCACCCTTTTTGTTGAGATTCTTGCAAAATTTGGGATTTGAAAAATCTTTTCCCGAAGTTAACCTGTAACCTTTTATGGTCGATATCTGCATTTTTTAACAAATAAAAAAATTGCAGATTTTATATACACTTTTAAGAGTTAAATTGTTCCTACTATTTCTGAGATCAAGCCGATTTTGAACATCGGTTTAGTGAGGTCGTTCACCCGAAAAGAAAATTGCTGCTAGGACATCACATCGTCCTTTGTCTTTAACTAGTTATACAGAAACTTTTGCACAGAGGTATCTTTATTGGTTTGTATGTATCTATTTGTATCATTATTGGCTTGTATGTATCTATATTCGTTTACCTTTCGGTAGCACAGCCCTGTGATTTTATCTTTGCGTTTATCGCAATCATAATCTTGATGTTTTCTTCTGCTGGGCTTCTTGTAAGCTTCAAGCAGCATTTTTTTTGTCAACAATCTTTGTTTTTGTTTTATCATTGACCTTTTTTACCTTTCCTGTTAGGACCAAAGATCGACGCAATGCTGCGTTTGAGCTTGCAAGTTTGGCGGCAAGTGGGGAAGAAAACAAATATAAGATACTTACAGAGGATGGGTATGCTACTTTGATTTATAGAATTGAAAACAAAGTGCATTTGTGATTGACGTTCTGTGATTGATTAAGCATTGTTTAGCCAGGGGGGGATTTGTCCAGAAAGTCGTTACGAGAATTGAGAAGGAGGATATCTATGGTACGAACATTGCTACTTTCAAGGCTAGAAATCATATTGAACACTTTACTCCATAGATACAAATCTAATTTCGCTTTGTCTCGCTTATCGGATTGCTGGGATGCTTTCTTTTGTAGTTGTCTTTTATCTTTTGTTCNGGAAGAAAACAAATATAAGATACTTACAGAGGATGGGTATGCTACTTTGATTTATAGAATTGAAAACAAAGTGCATTTGTGATTGACGTTCTGTGATTGATTAAGCATTGTTTAGCCAGGGGGGGATTTGTCCAGAAAGTCGTTACGAGAATTGAGAAGGAGGATATCTATGGTACGAACATTGCTACTTTCAAGGCTAGAAATCATATTGAACACTTTACTCCATAGATACAAATCTAATTTCGCTTTGTCTCGCTTATCGGATTGCTGGGATGCTTTCTTTTGTAGTTGTCTTTTATCTTTTGTTCATTGCATACATTGAGAATATTCATAGCGAAGAACTGCATAACCTGACTAAAAATGTGCCGAGCAAGTACCGGGTGAGTCAAAAAGGTTAACACGTTTGCCCGGTTGTTGAACAAAAAGCGTGTGCCTTTTTTAAGAAATAAATCGTTAATCTATTAGTCAAAGGCTAATTTAGATGTGAAAATTTTGTTTGGTAAAATCACTCATCTTTTAGATCCAAAAATGGACAAAATGCTTGTTCGGGTTTTGTATGGAACGAGAATTTCACGTTTAATTTTGAACCATCATTTACCTGTCATTGAGTTTTAAATTCTATCTCTGAAACTGACAATGGTATTGAATTTAGATTTCAATGGCAAGTAAATCATAGTCCAGAATCGAACGTAGAATTCCCAAGTGATGAGTGATTTTGCCATACACAATTCTACGTCTAAGTACGTCCAACTACGTCTAAGCCTTTGACTTTTACATTAACATTTGAGTTTTGGATATCGGCCGCGTACTTTTTATTCCACACCCCGCCAAACGAGTTAACTTTTTTTTATTCACCCTGGTAGAGTGCTCGAGTTTTAACCTCGGGTTTTGATGGCAATACTATGGTTTCTAAGTATCTCACTTGGTTTTCTACTTCCTAGGTTGCAAGTATTGATGAATCTAGCGACGGGAAATGACGAGGTAAGGAGGATGTTGCTTTAGATAATTCAAGATGGGATGTCAGGCGTACTACATTCAGGATACAAAAATGCGCTGGAAATCTTTTGCACAACCTTGTGTCATAGATATCCTATAACGTACGCGCTCTTAAGTTACTGCAGCCTACGCGTCGTATATGGACCGCGGAGTTTGATTTTTGTAAGAGATTTCAAATTTGGTGTTGGGCAGTTCTTTATCCCTAGGATGTCATTTAGATTCTTTCGTTTACAATTCTTGGAGAAAATGTGCTGAACATCATAATTACAGGGAAGTAATTCTTGCGAAAATTGTGATGGCCTTTGCGCGTTCTTAAGTTGCTGCAGCCTATGTAAAAAGCAGAGTTTGTTATTTTAAGAGATCTGAAATGTGGTTTTCGGCAGTTTTTTATCCCTTGGATGTTATTCAATTCTTTTCGTTTACAATTGTTCGAGAAAAAGTGCTGATAAGACATTGTGATACCAGTGGAAGTACTCTTGCGAAAATCATCATGGCCTTTGCTACCTAATATCGATTTTGAACTAAGTATTTTTGTTGGTTGCGTTGCGTGATGGTGCCTGAGCCATATGTTTCGTGCATGGAAAGTATGAAATACAAGGACTTTGTTTATCTCTTCTGTTGCTTCCGAATCTTTGTGCATCCCATGGAGTTGACTTTAGTATGTTGAACGATGTAGAACTGCTCACACTCCTACTCTATGGCAATGATCGCTCTAGTGAATCTTCGAATAAGAACATTCTCTTGGCAACAATCATTTACATTAATTCTACAAACAGATTTGATTAAGCTGCACCCCTTTTTCTCCGTCTTCTTTGTTTGTGTCCTTCGTGTAGCACGTGATCTTTGTGTACCGGAGTTATTCCAATAGGGATCACACGATATATATCAGCCCCTGGCGGCATCTGAATAGCCCTTACCAAAGGGATTTATTTCGTAAGTAGGCACTAAGGGTTCCAATTGGAATAGAAACGGCTTCTGTGTTTTGTTAGTTGCATGGGCAATAAGAGAAGAGAAATCTGAATAACCCGTGGACAATTTTTGATTGCTCACTCTTTACGACATCAGAAAGCACCTTGTTCGTGGAAGAGACTGATTAGGTGCGATAGGAATGCACATGTAAACATTGTGTCAACATCTTCTGACAAAACTATGGTTCATATCATATATGTCAAATGTTCTTGGATTAGTTAATTTCAGAGACCATCTGCGTGAAATTGCTGAGTCGCAAAACAGCGAACGTACAACGAAAACGTACGCAAAGAAAATGAGTAAAGCTTGCTAGCAAGGGTTTTGAAATGGGTTTAAAATTATCTTTTAAAAAATCCTTCTTGCTCATTTGGCTACAAATTACAGTCTGTAGATAAATTATTTGGTGGTCCCTTTGTGGCCCTTATCGTTGAGGACCTTTAGGTCTTGAACTAACATGCCGTAAACTGCGCTACACCACTGTAAGTATTCCAGCTCTCCACTTTCATTTCAGGCAACCCAAGAGTATGCAACGGAAGCACTTTCTGAGTTACTTTTTGTACCAGCCATTCAAGTAAGTTGTATTTGCTATTGCTGATGAGTCAGTGAAAAGTTGGTATGTTGAGTCCGTTATTTTGTAGTTGTTCATCACATTCGATCTAAATGAAGATCGTCGATCATCCAGCGAAAAATTTAGACCCGACAGTTTATTTTGTCAAAATCGGGCTTCATCGAACTCAAGTTCCATGAAACTTTATGAAATACCTTTAATATCAGAATTATTCAAAGCAGACCTACACCGTTGATCAATCGCCTAGAATCTGAAACTTGCAATAATCACAGTTTAAGAAAACATCATAAAATGATCGTGTCGAAGCATAATAATAATAATAATTTCGAATATTTAAACTGGATAGACACTTCAACTTACGAAAAGCTGTTTTCAACCTGTGTCCAGTATAAATTAAAGAGTGCAACCTGAACATAAACCTAACCTAAAAAAAGCAATATAAAAAGTGCTGATCAATTTTTACAATAAAAGTGTCCGCGCATTTCAGCTAAAGTGTTTCTTTAAAAAAGTAAGAAAATCAGTTGTTGGCATTGCACGAGCTTCCAATGGGAGCATATTGTACTCTTTTGCACCGGTGGATGAGAAACTTTTTCTGGCGTACTCTGTTTTAATCATTGGCAGAAGTATTATTTTTGAACTGTTTCTTGTCCGTATCGAATGTTCTATCAGCTGGAAGTAATTCCTGAAAGGATCGATGACTTCATCATCTAGGCATGATCTGACAAGGGTGCAAGCTCGTTTCTTGTTGGCATTGGTAACAGACTGCAGTGTGAAGCATGTTTTTGTGTGGATAGGAGCCTTCTCCATACCGGGTGTCCCTAAAAACTGTGTCCAAATTTGAAAACTTCTAACGCCAACTGTTTAAACCTAATTACCCAAAGCATATTTTTTATTCACATTAATTGGCTAAATAAAATTTTAATATTTTTCTGACCACTGTGTGTAACTTGGTTGTGGAGCTATAAATCAGCAGATGCAAAATGTAGTCTTAGGCCGAAACCAGAGCCGCCATTGTTAGACCACGTAGTCAAGAAACCCTGAGCATAGCAGCCCGTGATATTCTCAGGAAACAATTTCCTGCTAATTTGAATTGAACTAATCAACAAAACAAAATCAAAGGCTTTCCTGGAGAACATATATCACTGTATCTTATTGGTCAAGGTACCTTTACTAAAATGAACTGGTTATTCTTAAGATAACATTTTTGATGTAAAGTAAAGTAAAATACAGCCCTTGATTAATGATAACGTAATGCGATTACCCTTTGAGAATGTTGTCTCATATCGGTTTCTAACATTACGAATTCCGAAAAATATCAGCGTTGGATGTCGAGGGCCAACATGCTTCTGTCATCCCTAACATGGCCCATGAAAATGGCGACAACAAAGGAAAACCAAGAGACGGCAACGTGCAAGGAATGCTGGATGAAACAGACCCTTTAACATAAACATTGTTTCTGGGTGATTTGACCTAAACTCTTGGCATTAGAATTTGTCAAACTCGTGTACAGTTTTTTGGGATACCCGGTAGTCTTATGAACTTAATTTTATCTGTGGCGCGTTCTTTCTTCCCTTTTTGACGTTTCCTCTATAAAAAATGAGTAAGACAAAGGAGCTACGATTGTCCGTGGCACCGGTCTCTTGAACCATCCAAGCTTAGATTTCAAACTTGCATTTTTCTGCTTTAAAGACAGGAGTAAAGGCGACTATGTAGGATTAATGTGTTTGATGTCAAGTTTATGAGATATTCATTCTTTGCTGATTTGACATTATTCAATTCAGTTCAATTTAATTACATGTATTCTTTAAGTTAGAATTATTCACAAATATATATCTAATGTTGTATGTTTCAGAATAACTAGGAAAAAATAATTCAGTTCATTTCATTTTAAATTCCACTGCATACAAAGACTCTAAAATTAAACATACTTTACTACAATTTGAATAACTACATAAGACAATACATATAGAATTGAAGAAAGATACATGACACTAGAGGATTTGTATGAAGAGGAATTCTTAAGGAGGAACTCTCTCAGTAGCAAAGCTAATCGAGGAGAGAGCACCCCCTTTTCAGATAATATTTTTAGAAACTATGGGTAAATTGTGAGCTGTCTATAAAACACTTTTAATAATTCTTATCAAAAACGTAGGTTTTGAGTTTTAGACGAAAGACATTAACAGATGGTGACCCTTTTATATCTACAGGAATGTCATTCCAGCACTTTGCTCCATGGTAGCGTACTGATCTGAGACCGTATTGACTGGTGTTTTTCTGAGTTAGAAAAATATCATCCTTGCCAGCCTGTCTTGTACCATATTGATGAACAGATTCCAAAGATTTAAAGAAATTATGAAAGCAAATAGGAGAGATTTTACGAACAGATTCATATACAAAACATAGCAATTTTAACTGAAAAAGATCATGTAGTTTTCGGATTTTTAAATCAGAAAAGATAGGAGTAGAGTGTGAAGTAAAGTGTTCAAAGGAAATTGCCCCTATAACCCTTTTCTGTAACAAGAACACTGGATTGATGTAAGTTTCATATGTAAGACCCCAAACTAAAATTCCATATTGCAGGAAGGGTGAAAATAAAGAATTGTAAGGACAGATTAAGACATCAATGGGTAGAAAATGTCTTACTTTGAAGAACATACAACAAGTTCTAGCCAGTTTTTTTAGAGAGTTCAGTCAGATGGTACTTCCATGAAAGATTTTCATCCAAAAGAACTCCAAGAAATTTGACATTGCAAGTCTTTTTGACAGGAAGGTTTCCAATTTTGATATTGATAATTTCAGAGGAAGAATGCTGAGGAGACTTGAAAATAATAAAATTGGTCTTGTCAATATTCAATGACAATTGGTTAATATCAAGCCACATTTTAACTTTTTTCAATTCTTTGTTAACTGTTCTTTGAAGAAGAATGAGATTGTCAGCTTCATAGTAAATATTAGTGTCATCTGCAAATAAATAGAAGGCAAGTTTTGATGATGATTGAGGTAAATCATTAATGTAAATTAGGAAAAGGAGATGACCAAGAACTGAACCCTGTGGTACTCCACATGTAACATCGAGATAACTTGAGTTTGATCCATTTACAGATACATACTGTTTCTTATTTGAGAGGTAAGATTTAAACCAATCTAAGACAGTTCCCCTAATCCCATAATGTTCAAGCTTGGTCAAAAGAATATCATGATTCACTGTGTCGAACGCCTTTTGTGAATCAATAAATATTCCACATCCAAATTTACTATTGTCTAATGAATTCTTGATTGCTTCTGTTAAACTAACCAGGGCATGGTTAATTAGCACGCACGAAAACCTAGCCTAGTTTTCCTACCTAGACCTAGTTTTCGACTAGCACGAAAACCAAATTTCAAAGTGTATAATATTTCATGCTTTTCCAGAATTTTATAGAGACGTTTATACATGACCTTTTCAGTGATTTTGCTAAAGACAGAAAGAAGAGAAATAGGCCTGTAATTGGAAGCTGTAAGTGGACAACCTTTCTTAAACAGAGGAATTACTTTTGCCAACTTCATCTTATCTGGGAATATCCCAGATTGAAAAGATTCATTTATAATTTGAGAAAGTGGAGAGGATATCAGTGGAGAAAGAGTTTTTAGAATTTTCATAGGAATGCTATTTGGCCCCATGGATTTTCCAATTTTGAGGAGCGAGATTATCTCAGATATTTCAAGAGGAACTGAAGGTGCTGTGAAAAAGGAATTTCCTATTCTGTTACCCATGAAGTCCACAGGAGACTTATTGGATCTTGGAATATTCATGGGGATATTATGAGCAACATTTACAAAAAATTTATTAAAGATATTTGCAATAACCGCTGGATCTGATGTAATATTACCATTTGAGTCCTTAAGCTAACTTATAACATCAACATTACTTGATTTTCGGACACTGATGACTGATTTAATTCCAGACCATAACTGCTTCATGTTGTTGCTGTTTTTTTAAAGTAGTTATAGAAATAGCTAGCTTTACTTTCTCTCAAGGAGCCTGGAACACGGTTTCTAAACTTTTTGTAAAGATCTTTCACAGACTCGTCATTAGTCTTTTTCAGCTTACCAAGTAACCTATCTCTGATGCGCATCATTTTTTGTCTTTTGTTATTAATCCATGGTTTGTTTCTGAATTTAATGTCTTTCTTTGTGAGCTTTTTCAAAGGAGCATGAGTTTTAACTAGGTTGTTAAGGATGGATAAGAATCTGTTGAATTTAGCATTTACATCTAAGTCACTATCATTCAAAAAGGCAAGATCAAGGTTTCCAAAATCATTAAGGAGATTTTCTGCATTAAGTTTAGAAAAATCATGTTGGTAATATGATACATTTTTATAGGATATGGCTGCATGTTTGACAATCAAAAATTGAGGGAAATGATCTGTTATATGAGTCAAAATGTCACCACTTACTGTTTCATTATCAGAAATGTTGGAAAAAATATTGTCAATGAGAGTGGAAGAATTCGCCGATACTCGAGATGGGTGAACGATATAAGGAAGAAATTGTT
Source organism: Aurelia aurita complex sp. Pacific (assembly GCA_004194395.1). Lineage (NCBI taxonomy): Eukaryota > Metazoa > Cnidaria > Scyphozoa > Semaeostomeae > Ulmaridae > Aurelia > Aurelia aurita complex sp. Pacific. The sequence goes on from REGL01000326.1 coordinate 182,882, forward strand.
TAGATAAGAGGAAATTAACATAATTAATAGTTGGTGTGTGAGCGTTGTAATTCAGAAGATTGACATCAAAGTCACCAAGAATAAAAACTTGTTTGTTAGAGACAGCTGGATTGGACAATGGCTGACGGAGACGAGAAGGAAAAAGTGAATATGATAAAAAGTAAAACACTCTATTTTGTATCCCTGTAAAGCAGACTTCATTTACTGTCGAGGCTTACTAAAGCTAATTAATGTGAGATGAAATTTAAAGGGAAATGTTTACCTCGTTTGCTGTTTGCTGTGATGAACAGATGAAGATGAAGTGTTTGCAAATTAATCAAGAATTTTGCCTGGGCTAACGACGAAAAGACCGATTTAGATTAACTGAATTGATGGATCAAAATGTGCATATTAGGCATACAATAAGCATTAGTTTTTGGGAATGATTCTAGGACTACCTTCTTCTAAATCACCCTGTCGAGCAATGGGGCTTCTCTTGGCACAGTGCATCAGCACACATCTCGTTCATTGTACTGCTGGGAGCTCAATTGCCTTCCTGTTTCAGAGGATGTATTACAGGCCCTCTACTACTTTTTCCCCTGAAGCAATATTCTTCGTGGAGTTGCAATGTTTTGCAGACAAACCATATAAATAAATTGTGCATAGATTGATGTAGAATGCAGCTGAGTAACAAAATTTTTGGTTTGGGTCATACCCCTTGTCGAAAGAACCATTACAATTTCCGAAAATTTCTATAGATTTCATTGTGATGTCATGACAAAATGGAGCAGAAATTCAAAAAACAAAATCTAAACGCGGAGTCTACATGGAAGTTTTCTTAAATGAACTCCAAGAGAGTAAAATAGGCAGAGTGGTAGGGTTCCATCTCGTTACGCCAAGAAACTTTGTTAGATTTTTGGCCACGACTGTAAGTAGTGTAGAGCCAGCCACAGTCAGCTTTCAGGAAAAGTAACTTATCGGCTTCACAAAAGCCAGCTGTGTACTGTCAGCATGTCGGCGAGTCTTATATTATTTCAAAACAGAGTGCGAGTGCGACAGTTTCTTCGAAAAAGTCAAGTCTTTGCACTCTGCTCTCCAGTTTCTTTCTAAAAAGGAGAAAAACAACTCCTGGCTGTTTTTTATTTAATTTTAACACGAGAGCAACTTCCAACGGTCAATATTTTCTTGCGGATTCATTTAGCACAAAACAGGGGACGACTAATCTTGTCAAAACTTTGTAAACTGTCTAAACCTGAACTTAAATGTAGAGGTGTCTGAAAGTGGCGAGGTTCCTTTCTTTGCAGGATCAGTTTATTGACCTTGGTGGTGCACGAACACTTTGTGCGTTACTTCACAGTAAAA